>MU858150.1:0-132544 GCA_033297075.1 Rhypophila decipiens
TATTTTGTATAGTTTGGATTAATTGAGGGTGATTGTTTGTGTAATAGTCGGTATGAAAAGCGTGTGGTGGGGGGAAACTGCGCGCTTCGTTATGCTGCGCGCTTCGTTATGCAAGTACGTTATAAATCTTTTTTTTTCTAAGACAAGTTTTACTCGGAAATCCCTCTAAAGACTAGTCCGAGCTAAAAGGATCAGCTATTAGAAATAGGGCTTAGAAAATCCCCCAAGCCCTAATCTCCGAAGAAACAATCAGCTCCTTATTTACTAGCACTCTAGCAAGTGTATATAAGGTAACCGGTATTGGCAATACTGTTGCAGTACCTATAAAACTAACCACATTACCTACATTATCGCCTGTCTTTCTTTTTCAGAGATCAAACTTGGTCCCGACTCGTGGTGGTGGAGAAATTATTATCAATATCAAGATACACACACACACATCTCACTTGTTACTGCCCGACGTCAAGGCAATGAGGCTTATTCAACAGCAACAGACAGATGGATAGGTACAGGTACTACGCGGCCAGATCCTGTAAACTCACTAGGTTGTCTTTATGCTTCCTTCATCTCTCGCTATATATGGACGTTTTGCTGAGAATCATTATATGGAACGTATATCAATTTACTTGGTATGGTGTCTGTCCCCCTTTTAAGAAGGCTCATCAGCACAAGAACAGCCACCCACCCAGTTCATGTCTCACCAACTAGGTAACTTACCTTTGCGTCTTGGACATTTGCTACGGATGATGATGATGGAAAGGGGGGTGTCAATTTATACCTGATTAAACCTGCAACGACGCAAGTAGGCTCAAACACCAGCAAAGCCACCAGTCAGCCAGTCAGCCAGGTCTTCCAACCTAACCTTGTTTCTCTAGCCGTTTGGATGGATTTCTGTCCGTCTGCCATTCTGATACCAAGCTACAGTGAAAGCAAATAAAAAACAGACCAAAAGACATGGTGATTCCATTTAATACTCCATCTGAGGCTTGCCGACGTAACTCTGAAAGCATGAGGAAAAGCAGGAGAAGATTACGCCAAAAAGCAGCCATTAATTCTAGACACACCGAATCAATCAATCGTAGCCACTCATTTCCATTCTTTTTTTTTGTGACCAATTTTTTATTCTTTATTCCTTATAATCTCAAATTCACATGGGGATATATAACAATCTACTCGGCAAGCTTCTTCTTGATGATCTCCTTGAGAGTGACGGCATCGGCAGCAAACTTGGAGATACCCTCCCGGAGCTTCTCGACGGCCATCTGGTCCTCGTTGAAGTCGAAGCGGAAGGTGGGCTCGCTGTTGATATAAGTCTTCCTCTCGATGTCGAGCGACGAGGCACCGGCAGCGTCGAGCTTCTTGGGTACGGGTGCGTCGGAGTTGAGGAGCTCCTCGAGGAGGTTGGGCTTGGGGAGTCAGAGTTAGTCGTGATACTTGCCACTTCGAAAAGAAGAAGAAACCACCAATCGCAAGGAAATACTCACAGAAATGGTCAGATAATCGCAGCCAGCGAGCTCAGTGATCTCGCCAATGTTGCGGAATGAGGCACCCATGACGATGGTGTTGTAGCCATACTTCTTGTAGTAGTTGAAGATGCTCTTGACGCTGGCGACACCGGGGTCCTCCTCCTTGGAGTAGTCCTTCTTGGTGGACGCCTTGAACCAGTCAAGAATACGGCCGACGAAGGGAGAGATGAGGTAGGCACCGGCCTCAGCGGCGGCAATGGCCTGAACGAGCGAGAACATGAGGGTCAGGTTGCAGTTGATGCCGTGGTCGCGCTGGAGGATCTCGGCGGCCTTGATGCCCTCCCATGTGGATGCGATCTTGATCAGGACACGGTCCTTGGAGATGCCCTCCTTCTCGTAGAGCTAGATTGGTGGAAGAGGTACGCGTTAGCATACACAATCGAATCTATAAGCGGCAAGGCGAAGCCAGTGGGAAGATGGACATACCTCAATGATGTGAAGAGCCTTTTCAACAGAGGCCTTGGTATCGAAGGAGAAGGCGGCGTCGACCTCAGTGGAGACCTTGCCGGGGATGATCTCGAGGATCTTCTTGCCGAACTGCACAAGGAGGTAGTCGAGGGCAGCATCAACCTTCTCCTCGGGAGTGCCAGGACCAGCCTTGGCCCTCTCGACGGACGCATCTAGGAGAGCGCCGTACTCGGGCTTCTTGGACGCGGCCAAGATGAGCGAGGGGTTGGTGGTGGCATCCTGGGGCTTGTACTTGCCAATGGCTGTTGAAATATGTGTAAGTATGCGATATATTGAGGAATTATAGATGTTATCGACGGGGTACTAACAGGCAAAGTCACCTAAGCATCGCAAGAGAGGGTCAGCCAGGTTCGAGTTTCAGGGTCTTTTGGGAGGGCGAGCTTACCAGAATCACTGACAACGGTCTACACAATTGAAGAGAAACGGTTAGCCAAAGTCGCAAGACTTCCAAATGGTAAAACAGAAGAAGACGTCGAAACTCGAGGATCATCGCCACACCGGTCCCGAGTGTCCCGTCAAACATCTGTCTTCCTCCATCGCAGCTTATTCAAGCACCCAGCTTCGAACAATGAGGGGTTTGGCGGGGTAGAACATACAGTGCCAGAGGCCTTGAGTTGGTCCAGAGAGCTAGTCATTTTGGCTGATTGTAAGGAAGGAATTTTGAAGAATTGACAAACAAAAGCTATCACGAAAAAGAAGAATTCGCAAAGGCTGGCTTTTCGTTTCGTGAGTTGTTTTTGTTGTTGTTTAAGTTTCTAGAAAGTGATGGGTTGAGAAAGAAGTGTTGGGGACGTACGGATAATATTGGCTTGTTATAGCGGGGCATGAAGCGTCATCCGTCTTTCCGCTCTCTCACCCAATTCATGCCACTCTTGGGGTGGGCAATTCCATCCTCGCCTTACACGGCCAGCCTGCCCCTCCCCTCGCCACGTCTGGTAAAATAACTCCCTCATCGATTCCATGTTCTTTCTGGACCTCCCAGGCCAACAACTGCTATCCTAGCTAATTACTGTGTACAAATCCGAGAACGGGCTTTGTGCTGTTTCGCGCTGAATAACCATGACAAAGTATTACCAATGGTTACTACCACTCCTGTTAGTCAGTACAAGTAGGACTTGCTCCCTCTTTCTATGTTGAATCTTCAAGCTCCTTGACTTCTGCTACATGATATCAAGAGGGTCCTGAGTCAGCCACAGTGATGCCCCTCGGTAGCATTGATATAACCCACGTGGTAGCATACTCAGCGGACGGTGTGTCGAGATGCCTGCATGTATTTTACTTATTTCGTTGTTACTCTGTACATTACGGATACAGTCCATGGTGATATACATGAATTACATGAGGTTGTACAAAACAAGGGCCGGTTATCGGTCCAGACCCGTCCGGCCCTGTCTTGTCTGATCCGCGGCCAACACGATGGCCTTGTCGAGACAAGGAGGTATTTCTAAAACCATGATCTGATCTGATATCCCTTTATGCATACTGTCATGTATCACCGAGGAGACGGAGATGCTGTACTTGTACGCTATGTAGATGTGAGAGCATACCGAGTTTGGTGGTTATCTAGACCCAATAGAAGATAGAATGACGAATTATCATCGCACCTTTTTCAGAGAGCAAAAAGCGAACAAAAAAAGATGATCACCCGCTACTGTTAGGTACATACAGCTTGACAGTACTAACTTGCCGCCGGCCGGTCATAAAATCCCTCCTTGCATCATCTCACATCCATTGACATCCTGGCATCACTTACTCCCGGGGCGGAGATATCCACTTTGACTTTAGCCGGAGAACGTCGGAGAAGCCGCCACGGGGATGATGGATCACGGGCGTGGGATGGATTTTTGACTTCCTTGATCACGTTCTACTTGGTCTGGGGTATTCCTTACCGCTGCGGATACCAATTATCCATTTTCCAGGCAGTCCATGTTTTGTTTGGTTGACACTCCATGGCAACGATCGAAAGCGCTCACCTAGGTGGGGAGAGATATGGATCTGGGCCATTCAAATACAGAGACACAGAAAGTCAATAGCAACGAGAGGAGAATGTCTCGTGGGAACCAATACCATTTAAGTATAATGTATATAATATGATGGAACGAAATATAGGTCCTTGACCATCTTGGTACTGTCGTCGCCTTGACTGAGGCTTCCTTTTCCTTTTTCCTGTTATTTTTTTAAACTCCCCCCAAACCTACAATGCCCGAATGTAGTAAAATCTGTTTTAGGGCCCAGGTCCACCGTCGCAGTATAGGAAAAGAAGAAAGCATGAGAAACTTTGTAGTCGGCCGTTGCACATGGGATTTAATCCTCAGTGAGATCACCATACTCCCACATGCCCAGACGCTCCTCCTTGGCCGCCACCATCGACTCAGTGAGGCTCTTGAGGATCGGCTCAAAAACCTTGCTCCTCTCCCAAGGCTTGAGCTTCTTTGGCACCATGGCATGTCCATTGCGGATGATCTCCCGGTTGATCGACTCCGTCACCTTCTCGGAGTCCTTGGAGCTGGGGTCAAATATGGTGATGTAGCTCACATTCTCCTTGTTGTCAACGTAATCGAAGCTGCCGACAAGGTTCTTGCCCTCTGTAACATCGTAAATGAAGTCGACGGCGTCCTTGAGGTACTCGGGCGACTGAGGAAGCTGGACAAACGCGAGCTGCGCGTCAACGGCCTGAGCCTTGAGCCTCTGGACGTTGAACTGCTGGTCCAACGGGCGGAGCTTCGACCAGGGCTGCTTCTCGGAGTTTCCATAGTCGATGTAGACGACTTCGGCAACCTTGGCTGCACGGTCGTTGGACCGAATGCGAGCACGGTACCAGTCACCATCTTGGGTGAATTTTGCAGCAACATAGTCTCCAGTCTTGGGATTGTCCTTGATAGGATTGTTGTTCTTGGGGTCGGTGTGGAACTTCTTGAACTCGTTCATCAGGGTCGTCAGGGCAGCGGTGCCTTTGCCCACCTCCTGGATCTTCAGTTTGCCGGTTTCGTAGTCGATATTAGTGATGATAATATCCCGATAGTCCTCTGGCTTCTTGTCAATCGTTACAGGGGTCTCAGCGGAGCTCTCCGGGGCAGCCTCTTCCTCAACATCCTGGGAAGGGTCCCAGTCATGCCACAAGCCCTTCCTGCCCTCCTTAGCAACCTTTTGCGCAGCCAGAAGCTCGGCAGCATTTCCAGACTTCTCAGCCGAGTATTCATGGACCGTGGCAAGGCCCTCCTCAACAAGGATCTTTGCGAAGCTTTCACGGTTGACATACAAGTCACCAATGAAGCCGCCGACCTTGTCAATGTCGTAAACATTGATCTCGCAGTCGCGTTGGTTGCAGCGCTTGTTGGCGAGATCCAATGCTTCCTGACCAAAGGGTTCTCCATTCTCTTGGGCGTTTCTGCCAGCACGAGGAGCACGCACGCCGGCAAGGACCAAGGTCAATTTGGCACCCTCACGTGGAATAAGGACAGTAAAGCGAGATCCAGATTTGCAGAAGTCAACAACGCCAGGTACCTTTCGTTGTCTCGAGAGAGTAGAGAGCTGGATTTTCGCTTTTTGCACGCTCTCCGACATGTCAGCGTACTGTTTGATCTTGGGGGCCTTGCCAGACCAGATTCCTTTCTTCTCCTCCTTGGCTGTCTCCTGAGCTGCGAGAAGCTCATCGTAGTTCGACGCTCGGTCGGTATCATCCTTGCGGTGCCTGATGACAGTGGCGTAGCCCTCCTGAACTAGCTGGAGACCGATGTTCTTGCCATTCTGGACGACAGTGGCGACGTCGCGAGCCTCAAAATCATCTGTTGCGGGCTTTGAGCCGTCAACAGTGATGCGGACATGCTTTCCGATCAGCTTCTTGCGCATGAACTCTTTTGCTTCCTCCCTCCAGGGCGCCTCGGATTGTTCTCCGGCACGAGGTCCGCGGACGCTGCTCAAGCTGATGCGCTTCTCATCACCGGCCTTGTTGCGGACGAAGATCGTGTCCGCACCAACAATCTTGGTGACGGTCATATCATCACTGCCGCCGGATGATTTGGCAACATGGTGCTTGTGCAGGCGAAGTTTCTTCTCCTGAGCTTGCTTCTCAGCAGCCCGAAGAGCGGCCATATCAGCGCCAAGCATTGTCGAGTGGAAATCGTTGCAACGAGCGAGTCCTTCTTGAAGCAGGAACTCGGCGATGTTGCCTCTCGGATGCAAGACTGTGGCGACAAGCTGTCCTTGTGGGCTGGCGCCAACAATCTTGATCTTGACCTGGCGTTGAAGAAGCCTGGTCTCGACGAAGCTCCGGGCCTCGTTGCCATATTCTTCCGCGGGTTGAGTTTGGCCTTGGTTTACACGCTCAGTCGATGGTGTGCGGATACCGGCAAGAAGAGTCATGACCTGCCAGTGCTTCTTTTCGGTCAGAAGCAAGCGGATCAGCAATCGATCTCCGCTGATGACGCGCTCGATAACGCCGTCAACAGTCTTCCCCTTCCATTCCTTCATAAAGTCTGGACCACCGAGGTCGTTCTGGACGGCGATGAAACCATTGTTGACGGAATGGAGACCCAAGTTCTCGTTCTTTGCCTGAGTCTCGAGGTTTCTCAGCTTGTCGAGCCTGTCGAGAAGCTCCTCGGAGTCGTCCTTCCTGCCTGCATCCTCCCTGACTTTGACCCAACCGGCCTTTACCAAAGCCTCGGGAATTTGGGTCCCGTCCTGGAAAGAGGCGATTCCATATTCTCTGCCAGACCCCGGGACAGTATCTTTGAAACGTGCGAGTAAGCAACTGATCGTTTTGTCTCATGTGATGAGGCCCAAAGTTGGGTGTTTTGTGAGGGTTATATATAGGTAGACGTAACGGCAAGTAATGTGCTTGAAACGAGAATGACGGGGTTGAAGAGCTGCAGGGAGTACTTACACAAGACTTCGGCCCGGATGGGCTTCCCAACGGCCATGTTTCTGAGAAATTCGCGTGACTGGAAGGCGAAGGGCTCATCCCCCTCCTTATTCAGGCGTGGAGCGGAAACATAGGCAAGCGAAAAGACCTTCTCCAGGGTGGGATTGTTGGTGCTTGTCAAAACAAGTGTGTCGCCGCTGAGTACGGATTTGACGTTCGCAACGAAAGCCATGATGGGCAAGCTTGATGGACAGGGATGTTGAGTCTACCGGAAGGAATTGTTTGCCAGGATGCTAAAGGGGGGAGCTCGAACAAACAAATAGATGTAGTTTTAAGACCCAATTGCTGTTTGGGAGAGCGAGCATCTGTTAGTCAAGGTGTGCTTGTCAGGGGATCCGTGTCATCTTCGACATGCGTGATAGGAGCTCGTCAGATGGTTTGTTTTTGGATGAATTGTTTGACACGTGTGCTCGCCAATTGATCCCATCCAGTCATTGACCGGTGTTAACCAGGCAACAGCTGGAAACATGATTTCGATATCATCGGAAGTGTTGTATGGGGAGAGCTCGATGAAGGGTGCCGTCAAAGGAACGGGCTGCGGCTAGGGAGGATAGACTCCAAAAGCTCGGGTGGACTTACCGAGATATTTATAGAAAAAACAGCTGTATAGAGTTGGAAGAAAAAAGGTGCTGTATAGCACTTGATGACAAGGAGGATGTGTAGTTGGGACGCAAGGAATCCGGCTTACCAAGAGCTGAAGTCGGCTTGATGGTTGTGGTTCCGGGTAGCTTTTTGAACAGCTGTCACCTATTTAGCTTTGGAGTTTCAATTGTGGGGTACAAATAAGGTTGACGTCGAAGGGAACCCCTGACGAAGAGGGCCCAGGCGTCCCGGCCAGTGGGAAGTCGCCCTGCACCATCAAGGTACCTCTGCTACTTGCTTCACTTTCTTCGGGTTACATGTCTGCAGAATTCAGAGACCAAATACATCTGGGGGAGTACCCAATTGAAGTCTCTTTTCCTCCTTCTCTTGTCGTCTTTAAATGCCAAGACTCTTCCTTTGCAAACCGCTGGATTCGATGGCTTCAGGCCACGCTGATGCTGTCCCACGAACCGGTGGGGCGACCCCAGAACCTGGGAGGGAGGCTCTTGTCATCAACCTTGTTCGGTTTACAAGGTGAGATCACGGTCATACAGTAGAAAGGCAGGCGATGCCATGCGAGCTAGCGGGCAGAAGCATCTCAGTTCTGGGTACCTACATAGGGGTAAACTGAAGTGCAGGAAGGCTTGCGGGTGTTGGTTTTAAAGTTTACCCCACAATGATGACATTTGATGAGCTTCAGAGCTGGGCCAGGGGTAAAAATATCGACGGGATACATTTACGGCGAGCAACAGTCTTCACGTCTTGTCTTATAGTCCATGATAATTGGAGTTTCTAGCTAACGGTCTGCGGAGTACAATTCACAACCTCGCCAGATTTCCAAGCTTTGTTGGTTGTTCTCCTTTTTCCCTTTGAAACAAAACAAACCTCGGTCTGGACCATGCACTCGATCTCGAGCAAATTTACTGGGAGATACCAATGACACCTGTTATACCGGTTAGCCTTTGCCTTTGTTTTAAGTACCCGGGCTATAGTTAGCTTACCGCAAGCAGGGCGGGCACCGGCGTTTCCAGTCTTGAGAGACTCCTCGTGGCCACCCTTTCCAAGATCATCAGTTCCGGCGTGGACAACAACGGTACGCTATTGCAAGTCAGTAAAAGGACCTAAAGTACATTTTTTTTGGCAAGGATACGCACGCCAATGACGCTCTCGGGGCCGATGAGCTTGATCAGCTTGTCGACCCTGCTGCCCTTGGCATTGCCTTGGGCGTCGGTCTCGAGGTTTCCGAGATCACCAACGTGGCGGATCTCATCATCAGGGGCACCGTGGGTCTTGCCATGGGGGTTGACTGTAACAGTCGGTCAGTATTCTAGACCATGGAAGACAGGCTAGCAGAGGCTCGGGAGCACGGGGAATACCGACAGTGAGGGCCAGCAGAAGTGCAGCCGTTTGTGTTATCTCCGAAGGTATGGATGTGCATGCCACGCTTGGCGTTCGGGTCGTTTCCGCTAATATCCCAGGTAACGGTGGTGGGAGCAGACTCAGACTCCTGCTCGAAGGTGACGGTACCGGTGACCTTGGAGTCTCCACGAACGACGGCGACTAAGAGAACCTCGAGTTAGCATCGTCCGCTACAGCCTACAGACAAATCGACCTCTGGTCCGCTCCCCGGCGCCCCAGCTCAGGTGTGTCTCCAGCTCAAGGCCTGACTGGAGGACACAGGATCCAGTCATAAGTCCCAATGGAACGTCCACGAATGATACATCGGGTGTCCGTCAAGGTGTTTGTCGTTGCAAGCACAATCTGTCATCCGATCTCAGATTGCCCCTCCCGGACGGATCTGCCGGGTTCTGGCTGGTATTGGCTTTGAAATATCATGGCGGGGTAGCAACAATGGGGAATTTGCTCTGCCTTACCTGCTTTGACCATTTTGACTGATTTTGGAGTAGTTTTAGAAAGTTTAGGTAGTTCAATTGGGGAGATACTGGGCAAATTTCAGAGAAGGACTGGGAATAAAGTGAGGAAGAGGGAAAAGATGTTGATGTATGAAATAGATTCTTCTTGAGGGGAAGAGGAATCGGGGACCGAGAAGTGGGGTTGAGCAATGACGATTGTCACAGCAGCTCCAACGCCAGAGTGGGGTTGGGGATCCCTTTTGCTGACAGTTTCGTCGAGCTTCTATCCGTATCGAGTCTTGTCCCGAACACCACCGTCTAAGAAGCGGTGATAGCAGGTGCCATGGTCCGGCTGTAAGATGCAAATTAATAAATCCGTGCTACTACACGATATATCAACTCCTGCAAAGCCCATTGCTTGGAATTTCCTTCTGCACCTTGTGAGTTTACACGAAAGGGGGAGAAAAGGGGGAGGACATCTTCCTTGGTTGTCGGCTTCTCCTGTTTAATCCGACATAAACGCCGACAATGCATGGTACTGACTGTACTCGCTGACATTGACAATAGGCATTGTTTGCAGCTTTGAAGGTCCTGATAAAGTGTAACCAAAGAGCTCACATTAATAAGCATACCTGGAGCCATGGCTTACACGTCTCCATACAGCAATGATCATAAAGTCACTTACAATAAACGCCGACAAGAAAGGGCCAACCTGCTGTGTTGCTAAGCTGATCCGGCCGTTATCACAAGGCTGTATATCAATTACTAAAACCTCTCGGGTTCAACAATTCCTTGTGTCGCTGCCTTGATTTGGATGACCATTCTCCCACCCTTCCAGCCGTAAAGACCGTCAAAGGCGCAGTTTGCAGCATAGCGGTGATCTTTTCAGACGCAGCGGCTGAACTTTGCTTCTTCATTGTGAAAAGTCATGGATGAATCGACAGCCAAGGCTCTGATAGATCGACCAACACAACTTCACAGCCTCCTACACTAATCGCCAGCCGAGGGAAAATAGCATCCGGGCATCGGTATACTGATCGGGTAGAGGCAGATCGTGGCGCAAGGTTGATGGCACCTTTACCCCACGAGTGGGCGAACTGTCGTTTGTGTCAACTGTGGGCTGCCCGGGTGCTTCATCGGTCTGGAGAGAAGGGTTCGAGAAGAACCAAGGTTGCAGCAAGCAAGAGGCCTGCTCCATTGGTTCTGAGTCTTCTGAAACTTCTTTTTGACAGGGAACGGGAACAACGGCACAGCCCTGCCACACTCTCTCAAGATGGCATTTTTTGCACACTCCACGCTTGGCCTGTCCGGAATCCGTGTAAGAGAAGCTTCATATGCAAAAACGAGGTGAGTCCAGAAAGGAGGAAGCCCAACTTACTATGAAAACCCCCGGGTTCCATTGTATTCGTAGAGCCCGGGGATAAGTGATGCTTTGAGTTTGCACCATACTCCTGATAATCGTAAGTAAAACGAACAATAGCCGGCATCTCGAAGAGAGTAACCCCGGACAGCAAGCGGGCCGAGTGGATCCTCCATTATTCTATAACCTTGACCACCATTACTGTACCCCGTACACTTTATTACCGAACTGGAGTGCAGAAGACACACCAAACTGTCATTACCATAAAGAAAATGTCCTCATCGCCAGTGTCTTTCAAAAATTCACACAAAAATCTTTTTTGGCTTTGCGACGGCGTTTAAAGATATCATCAGCCCCCTGTATTGTAGTGATATCTGATGCCAAAGGAGGGGTATTGTCTTGGAGGAGAGTGAGATTGTGGCTTGGCCGAGATGCCGGCTCAGTGTTTCTTGTGCTTGGCTTTGTGAAAGGGTCGCCTGCCTTGCCGCTCTAAGTTTTGGTGGTTGTTTCGCCAGACAGGCCCACTGCAACTGCGCGAAAAATCTTTGCGGACACCGAACTCCACGGGTTGTGAATTGTGCCTCTACTTTGTTTCCTTTTTCTCCAGGTATTGTTTCCATCCGGACACATTGTTGCCAGAAGCATATCATTGATACGTACCATAGAACTGGTCTTTCGTGGTTGGGCATCGCTTTCACGGAACGCCTGTGACACTTACAGGACCCTTGGCGGGGCCCCGTCCTCTGGGAAGGTGACTTTGTTGAGCCCGAGCGCCCAAGTACCCCGACCCCCGACGCATCCACCTGACCGGACCGTTATCGAACTGCGACAGTCTTGCCAAATTATTCCCCAAGACACACACGACGAAGCCCAGGAAAAGCGACCTGTGGCCTGATAACGACATTCACAACCGCGCGACGACACAGGACCACGTCGTCATGTTTTAGACACCCGTACCACGAGATTACAGTCGGTTCACCTCGGCAGATACACAGGGCTGGAGGAAGGTGGAGGGGTCTGGTGTAATTGCATGTTAACCGGACGCTACGAATACGCCCTTGATGCGACTCAGCTTCGCCCGCCACCTATCACCCGATCTCTTTTCGCTCCAGTCTACGTCTGATCCGGCCGCTATTTGACCCTCGGTTCATATTCACGCCTTTCAGCGCGCCGACGTGGTGGAGTTTCTAATTATTTCGCAAGCGATCCTCGAGGACCGGCCTGCAGCCCCGCCATGTCATTTCGAGGGGACGACTCGCGCCGGTATGGGCATGTGCCCCCGGCTCAGTACCCAGTTCCCACCCCAAACCAAGATGCCGCCCAGTATCAACAACCAGCTCGGCGGCCGAGTTTCAATAACGGTGACGACGCGGCTTTATTCGACCGGAACATGGGCTATGCAGGGAACTCGGGCAGGGCCGAGGAGGAGCTGTTCATCTCCAGCCCTACCTCGGATGGACGCGGAGCTCAGAATCGCATGAGTTATCAACCTCAGCCGTTAGCTATGGGCGGTTATCAGAATCAATATGCTGCTCAGCTCCCACCACCACCGGCGCCGCCTCCCTTGACGACGACGCAGTCCGCATACAACCCACAGACTTTTGCGAGATCGCAGTCGACGTCTCTTCCCTATCATCCCCATCCCGCCTCGAGATATTCCTCGCCCGTCAGCCCAACTTACAACACCAACACCACGCCTACCAACTATACCCCCCAGGCGTACAACCCTGCGGCGTACGCAAATACCCACACGGCTCTTCCCCAGCGCCAGGCCACAGTCGCTGGCTACAACAACTTCCAGTACAGCTACAGCTCTCCCTCTATTCCACAGGTCTCCGGATTTGGCCAGCCTGCCGCCGCCAGCCCATACAGCCCGCCACTACCATCGAACCCAGCAGGCTCCCCGCCCCTCGCGAGCTATGAGCCGGCGATGCACAGCCCCCCGCCGTCCTTCTCTCCCTCGACACAGTCGTCCACAGCTTCGCAATATGATGCTTCATACTCGTCGTCCTCGGCTTATTCTAACCAGCAACAGTATTTTCCTCCATACGCTACAAATGGGACGAATTCGACAACCACCGCACCGTATACAGCCTCTCAAACCTCGCAGGCGGCATATCCCACATACAGCACGATGCCCGTTGGTCCGAACTATGCCGCAGACCCCAATTCGTTCAACAATAGGGCATCTAGATCAAGCTCCCAAATCTCGCCCATTCCCTCCCCGCCAGCCCATTCACAATCGTCCTCCACTCTCCAAAGGCACCCAACGAATGCCCCGCTGCCGAACCGACCGATGGAGGAGGTCCCTGAGGAGCCTGTATGGGACTCGGGTCGGCGGGAGGATGCCCTTGGCATTGATCAGGACAGTTTGATTCAAGACATTGTTTCGGACCTAGGGGTCTCAGCCCACGGTCATCGTCCTCGGCCCATTAATGGTAACGTTTCGGACGACGATCTAGACAAGTTGCGAAGGTACGACTCGACCGCTTCAACCGTCAACGAGTCGGGCGTGAATCGCTATGATTCCAATGCATCGACCTTGAACCGCAATAATGCTGCTTCGGCGTATGGTTATGACGACGAGGAAAGTGACCCAGAGGGAGCTGCTGGGTTAATAGCCATGCAGGAGGATATGTTCGGGTTCGGTGGGCTCTCTTATACCGGGTACAGTGAACCGCCTGCGGCGACTACCCCAAGGGCGTCGCAACATCCAGCCTCCCCCGAAGAACCGGTCGGAACAGACAGTGACTATGGCGGAATGGACCTGGGCATGTATGGAGGCGGGTACGCAGGGAATCTGCAATACGGAAATGAGACACCGCCGGCGTCAGGCCAGGCACACGACGGGCGACCGCGGGCAACTTCAAACCGAACCAGCGACTATCCGCCATTCTCCGAGGTCTCGGTTGACTATGGCGGCACCGGTGGTCTGCAGGCCCCGCAGATCCACCGCCTCAGTTTTGATGAAGGCGAAGAGCAAGTGTCCCTGCACTCTCGACAAAGTGGCAGTGATTCGCCCTACAAGGAGGATTATCCTGATATGTTTTGGCATCCCGGATTGTCCAACCGTCCGCTTCCAGCGATCCCGCCTGGATCTGAAGGTACACCATCGCTCACTCTTCAAGCGCCTCCCAGGGGCCCTCAGCAGCATGGTTATTCTTTGAGCGCGGACTCGCCGTCCACGCACCAGCAAGTATCAGAGTCCTATCTATCGCAACATATCGCGCAGCAACATGTTGAGAGATCGATATCGCTCTCCAGCCACAGCAACACGCCGCCTGTTCAGGCCCCCGCTCGATCTAGGACGGATGCTGCAGAGGAACGCAGGCGAGCGATGAAGCATGGCGGTCAGCAATATCCCCAAGGGAACCAGGATGGGACGCCGTACGGCTACGACACTGGCACGCCTGCGTCCCTTGCAGCCTATGACATGATCACGCTACCTACGGGAAGGAGGAGGAAGTTCATCCCCTCCAAGCTCACGCCCGCAGAGATTAAACGGTGCGCTGAGCCTTGGGCACTGAGTGGGATCACTGCCTGGATCCGCGAAATGGCAGAAGGAGAACCAGACCTCAAGAGGAAAACAATCGAGGAGGGTGTTCTCAAGCTGTTTTGTTCCAAGGTGCCCACTATGAACGTTGCAGACGCGGAACTGTTGAGTGCCTCGGTCGTGGATTCCATGTTCGCGTGCGGCATTCTGATCCCGGAAGAGGAGTGGGTCAAATTTGGAGCAGGCCAAATGTCGGGCGTGCTGTGGCAGCTCACTGGCTCGGGCTGCTATGCGCCAAAACTGCACGAAAATGAAGCCCTCACGCCGAGATTACACGACCATGGCATGCCCTTGCGATGCTATTCACAACTTTGTGGCCGGACGTTGAAAAAGGCAAACCTCGACCACATGATGTCCGAGGAGAAGCCGATTCTGGACTGGGCTACTTTCCACCGACTCACATTGGAAGACCTTCAGAAGAAGGCCAAGAAGGAAATCGAGAGGCAGAATGTGCTCCACGAAATCGTCACTGGCGAGGAAGAGTATATGGGCCAGCTCGACGTGCTCCGAATGCTTTACAGAGACAGACTACGCGACTGGCAGCCGCCAATTATCGCCAGCAACCGGATCGATAAGTTCCTGGATGCAGTATTTGGCAAGGTTGACGCCGTTCAGCAAATCAATAAGGAGCACCTGCTGGCTCAGCTAAAATACCGACAACAAGAACAAGGACCTTGGATTGTTGGATTCAGCGACTTGTTTAGGGAATGGATTCGAAAAGCTCGCCCGATTTATATCGAGTATTGTTCCTCGTACCCTCACGCCTCGTATATTATCCGAAAAGAGGCGGGTAGGAATCTTCTCTTTCGGCAGTTTTTGGATATGATTCGAGAGCACCCTCGCTCCAAACGGCTAGAGTGGACCACGTTCGTCAAAGCACCCATCACCAGATTGCAGCGATATGGCCTTTTGTTGGATACCGTCAAAAAGAACATGGTGGGAGACAGCGAAGAAAAGGCTAACCTGCTAAAAGCTCTCGAGGAGATTAAAGCCGTCACTCACGAATGTGACGAGAAAGTGGCTGAAATGACCAAGAAGGTTGAGCTTTTGGAGCTGCACAGTATGCTGGTATTGCGACCTGGTTTCCAGTCAGTTTTGAATCTCGACCATCTGGGAAGAGAACTCTTGAAGCAGGGGGATCTGCAGAGACAAGGCTCCAGAGGCGTCCGCTGGGTTGACACGCACGCCCTCCTTTTCGACCATTACTTTATCCTGGCCAAAACCGTCATGACGAAAGACGGCAGGAACGACAAGAAATATGACGTTTCGAAGGAGGTAAGAGCTCACCCTGGTACAATGGATTCTTAAGTAAATTCCGTACTAACTTGCAACACAGCCAATCCCCATGCCTTTGCTTTTCCTGGAAAGCGTAGGCGATGATCCCGTGTCGAAGCAAAAAGGGCTGACTGCACCGCTCTCGCGCACTACCGCCGCGTCAGGCTCAGGGACCCAGCTTAATAAGGTGGCCTCTAACGGTGCAGACCGGCCCGGCCTTGACCACCACGGTACCAGCTCATCTATGGGATCGCTTACCACGGTGACCCGACTCACTACTAATGACGACGGAAAGATCATATACCCATTCAAGATCAAGCATCTGGGCCATGAGATCTATACCCTCTATGCGACCACGGCCCAGGATCGAGCTGCTTGGTGCAACGCCATCGTTGAAGCCAAAACGAGACACGCCCGCGCGCTTCATGCGCAGAATGCGGAGCCTTTCCGCCTGCGTGTTCTCTCTGATACTTCTTTCGCCTACGACTCGGCGTCACTTCTAGGCAGGCAGCCAGGGGTTTCTATTAGGGGCACGCCTCTGGACAGAGCTATCAGGGAGATGGAGAAGGTTTACGGACCCGGCAGAGGACCGCCGCCGGTCTGCAGAGCCCAAGTCAACTGCGCCACGTCGTTCCAGTGCTTCGGGAAGTCGGTCATCGCCATCGGAACGGACTATGGCGTCTACATCTCGGAATCATCAAATCCGAGAGGGTGGACGAGGTCGGTGCAGATCAGCAAGGTGACTCAAATTGCCGTCTTGGAGGACTTTTCGGTCTGTCTCTTGATTGCAGACCGATCACTGATTGCATACCCGTTGGACATCGTTGCGCCAGTTTCCAACTTTCCTGCTCCTGTGCATGACAATCCGCGCCGAGCACCGCAGAGGTTAGCCAAGGACGTTGCCTTCTTTGCCACGGCCAGGATGAAGGAACGAATGCTCTTGTTCTACAAGCGCAAAGAGGGAATGCACAACACCTTCAAGGTTCTGGAGCCCGTCTACCAAAAAGCGACAGAGAAGAAGCCCCGACTTTTTGGCGGTCGCCGAGGTGGCTCGGCCAGCACCGAGTCATTCCGTGACTTTGACGAGTTCTACCTGCCGACTGAGTGCTACTCGCTGAACCTGTTCCAGACCTACATCGCTGTGGCATCGGCCAAGGGGTTCGAACTTTTGACACTCGATAAGAAGGTGACACAGTCCATCCCGCGGGACCTAAGTCTCCCAGCCATTGCCAATATTCGAGAGCGCATCAAAGACCAGCGACCGCTGGGCATGTTTAAACTAAATGATCAAGAGTTTCTACTCACGTACGAGGACTGCGCGGTCTATGTCGACAAGCACGGCGAAATCAGCAGGACGCTGATCATGGAGTACTCGGGCAAACAGAAGAAGGCGAGCGGGGCGACCATGTTTGGGCAGTACCTGTTGTTATTTAACGAGGACTATGTCGAGGTGAGGAATGCGGAGAATGGAAGGCTCAGGCAGATCATTGCGGGGAGGGATGTTCGCTGCTTGGATCATGGGTTTAGAGGACCCACGGGCAATGGACAGCAGCCTGCTGCGCAGGACTCCAAGGGGACGGTCAAGATTTGCATGAGCCATCCCGAGATTCCGGGGGGTCAGATTGTGCTCGAGATGTTGCTTAATGATGGGCATGCTGAGAAGGCTTGATGTATCTACTCGGAAGGGGGGTTGAGATGACTATGATGGTTTAATCGGTTGATCAGAGGAAAGAAGAATACATGAGAGATGAGATGTGTGGTTAGCGTTGTTTGTATTAGTTGCATTGGGCATTGGCAGGCACACGGTATATTCCCCTTTTTGTTTTGGGTTGCTTTCACTGGACTATTTACTTGCTTTTTATCTAAGATCACGGGACTTTTTTGGAACATTTCTGCGAATATCTTGCTCGGTTGTGATTCATGATATTATTTGAGATGTCTCTGCCTGCCTTGCCAGACTTTAGGAATTTGGCTTGTATACAGTAATGGATAAAACTTGTTCATAACGTGGTATAATATACAAGATCATGGGGGAACTCTGCTTAGATGCATAACCTCATTGTGACCTTTACCTTCAGCCCCGCTATGCAATTGACAAACATCACACTCATGCATCGCATTTCATCCATTGATCAACTTCATCCGACATTCATACCCAAAGACAGCAAATACACCATCACAGCTCATATTGGATGAATTAATGACAAGTCATAGATGACCGACGATTGCTCCTTACAATGACCCAATTTCCACAGCGGCTTCTTCCTCCCTATATCATTCAAACGACAGCCTTCATTCTCAAGTCGACGATTTCAGGTCAAATACATCATCACTAAGACGCAACAATCTCACAATGGCATCCTCCTCAGCAGTCCTGGGTGCTGCCCAAAAGACCGCCAAAAACGCAGCAAAATCAGCAGTCGAGTTCACTTCTTCTCCCCTATCAACCTTTGAGCCGCGCACAACCTTTGGCGTATCAGACTCCATCACACGATCATACTACCTAGGCCACCACCACGCCGCTCTGAACAAGATGCAAAAGATGCTCTCCAACGTGGGACTGATTATAGAATGCCGCGACATGCGAGTTCCCATATCCTCGTGGAACCCGCTCCTCGAACGGAGTCTCGCCACCTCGTCGTCTGGTCGAGCGAGGATAATCGTTTATACCAAGAAAGATCTTGTCCCATCCTCCTCCCACCAACAACAACAACAACAACAACAACAAGCAGTGGACGGGTTCCTCTTCTCCGAAAACGCAAGTCAATCAACAAGCAACGTAATCAGCACCCTCAAAGAATTCCACTCCTCCCAAAAAAACGCAACAGAGGTGGTCTTCCTCGGAGATTCGGCGAATGCAAACCAGCGACCCGCGACTCAGCTGCTAGAGGCTATCAAGCGTGTTGCGCGGGAAGCTGACACGCTGACGGGTTTAAGGGCCATGGTGGTGGGCATGCCCAACGCGGGCAAATCCACGCTCTTAAACAAACTCCGTGCTCGGGGCATGAATCTCCCCAAGGCGGCCAAGACGGGCGCCGAGCCGGGCGTCACGCGCAAGCTGGGCACTCCTGTGCGAATCGTACCCCGCGAGCTGGACGGGAATGAAGACCCCGACTTGCAGGGTATTGGCGAGGGGGTGTTTATCGTTGATACCCCCGGTGTGTTTATCCCGTATGTCAGCTCGGCGGAGGATATGCTCAAATTGTCGCTGGTGGGGTGTGTCAAGGACGGCTTGGTGTCTAATGTTACAGTGGCGGATTACTTGCTCTATCAGCTGAATTTATCATCCCCTACAGGGTCAGGGTGGGAGAGTTATAAACGTTATTGTCCGAAACCTACGAATGATGTCTACGAGTGGCTGTCGAGCATTGCGCGGGCGACGGGGAAGCTGGCGAGGTTTCGGGAGCCGAATGTCGAGGCTGCGGCGGATTGGATCATTCAGGAGTGGAGGAAGGGCGGGCTTGCGAGATTTTTGCTCGATGTGGTTACGCAAGAGACTTTGGCGCAGGCGGTGCACAAGGCGGCTGATCCTGAGGCGAATCTCAGTCTTACCCAGGCAAAGAAGATGGAGAAGGTTGCGAGGAAGGTTAGGAATGAGGCTAAGCGGCAGGGGATTAATCCGTCTGCTGGGGTTGTGACTGCGTAGGGTGTATGTATGATGTATGGATGGGTTGATGAATGGTCGGTTGGTGATGCTCATGAAATGGCCAGCGGGTGACAACGGGTCGAGTTGAAGGCATGGTTTGTACAAAGCTGGCGGCTATAATTGGTTGTATAGATATTTTAGTGTATTATTACCACCAGTCTGGTTTTTCTCTTCTTTATTTGTATATATCACCTCCTTATTACATTGTCTACATCGACACCAAGAACCACGATATATGGAGAGTAATATCTTCAGATTCACACCGATCAGCTCCCTGTCCGTTCATCACATATGCCCGGCGGAGAAGTCGAACCCTTGCAAACAGTGAAGCTTGGGAAAATGTAAGCCCGTGATACTGATTTGATTCTTCGCCTTGAAACTGTCTGCTTATATGCATGCCATGGCGTATCCTACCACCCACCCAAGGGTTCAAAGTCAATTCAATTACCCAAGTACATAAAGATAAACCGCCGATCGACCGAATGCCGCGTGCCCGCCCTTGCCAGGTCCCACCCGAACCGCCGTCCGTAAAGTAAAAAAACGCCCAAGTCAACAAAACAAATAATAATATAGACAAGAAGTTTCAACCAAACAAGACAAACCAACAAAACAAAAGGTGCCGGCGCCGCCGTGAAATGTTCCCCGAGGAAAAGAACTATATATATAGATTAGACCGGCCGTAGAGAAAAAAAGACGAACCAAAAAGAAATACAAAAGAGAGCAGTTAGTAACTCCAACCGTTAGACAGTAATACAAACAATGCCGCAGATTCAAGTACTGTATTCCTGCTGCCACTTGACCAAACGACGCGTAAGAGAATCCATCATCTCTATGCAATTGAGCTCCTTGAACTCTTTCGAGGCTGCGGCAGCGCTATCCGCCATGGGCGAGACGTCGTTCATGTTCTTATCCGAGGTGGTCGTCGTTGACGCAGACGATCCTCCACCTCCATTTATTCCATTGTTTTCGTCGGCCTTGAGAATGTCAGCAGCTGCTCGTCCGTCCGCCAGGGTCTCCCCGGCGAGCTCTACCTGTGTGCGCGAGATAAAATCCAAGAGAGCCGCGACCCTTCTCTTCATATCTGTCATGTTCACTTTGCTGCTCATCCCGCCTTTCGACTTGTGATGAGGTTTGGATATTGCTTCTACACCCGTCTTGGTAGTGCCGGGAGGCGCGGGCTCGTCCTTTTGAATGTCCCTAGAGACTGATCGTGCTGGTGATTCTTCATCATGGCCGTCCTTGTCTCGAGTGTGTTGATTTCGTCCCTTCTTTTTATGTGACCTTTTCTTGTCCATCTTCGATGGGACTGCGCTCGCCGGTGGCGTATCTGGGCTCGGTTGGTTCGATATAGGCGCGGAATCTGTCATTGATAACGGATGTGGTCCTTCGGGTACTGTACTAGGTGCTATCGTCGTCGTCATCGTCGTCGCCATTGCTGCCATCGTCGCCGCCGCCGTCGTCGTAGCTATCGTCGCAGTTGTCGTTGCCGTTGCCGTCGTCGTCGCTGCCGCCGCCTTGGTCGCCGCCACGCGAGCTGCCAACGGCAATTCTTCCGAAGGATCTGAATCTGTATCCGCGTGAGCTTCAGATGCACCCTTCACAAGAATCGTTGATGCCGTACCATCAGCTCTTCGCCGCTCAGCCCTTCCCTTTCGCTTGTTTGCAGCCTCCACTCGTTGGCGCTCTCGTTCTTCCTTCTCACTGGGTTTCTCGACTTGATTACGACCAGCACCGCTGTTTCTACCCCTTGTTTTCAGACCGTTTCGTGTGGTAGTCCCCACGTCATCGGACTCCTCGCCGGCTTGGTCGAAGGATGGTGATGACGAGCGAGAACTGGTTTTCTGCCTTTTCGCATTTTCCAGCTTCCTGGTGGGGGGATTAGCAAATGGCTAGAGCGGCTGAGGCTATCGTCTACTTACTCCTCGCTGTCACTCCTGCCTCGTTTTGCTCTCCGCGTGAGGGGCTGCCCGCCTTCGGCTAGCACCTCTTCTTTACTGGCTTCGATCGCCCTCCTCAGTGCCTCTGCTTCGTCATATGCAGCTTCTCGGCTGTTCATGGTCGATCGCCTTTTGGATGATGCTTGATTCGCTGATGCATTACGGCCACTGCGAGTTTCCTTCTCTTTCGGCGGGGACTTGGTCCCATCTTTGTTGATTGAGGCAGCCCTCGACCCCGTCCTAGACGTTCGTTTGAGAGGAATATAATGCGAATATTTTTGCCTACAGTTGCCTTGTTAGCATGATTAGAGACACCT
The DNA here is from genome assembly GCA_033297075.1 of Rhypophila decipiens. Taxonomy (NCBI): domain Eukaryota; kingdom Fungi; phylum Ascomycota; class Sordariomycetes; order Sordariales; family Naviculisporaceae; genus Rhypophila; species Rhypophila decipiens. The sequence continues at coordinate 21,439 of MU858150.1, forward strand.
AGACCACATTCCTTGCTCAATTGCAATCGGTGTGTTTCGAAAGCGTCGTCTGGAATCGCGCGACCTCGGAGACCATGGGAAAATGAAACGGTGGAGTCACTTACCCATTACTAGCAGTGTAGATCTTGTGGAAATCCTTCCGGCATTCTTCACAAAAGTATTCATCCGGACTCGACTCTTCGGTCATGATTCCAACGCAAGCGCCATGTTGCCAGACCTTGCATATATCGCATTGTACAAAGAACCCGGCCGCATCGTCTGTGACGTCGGTCGCAAATATTGGATCGAGATCAGGATCTTTCAAGCCGTTCTTGGAATCCTCGTCGAGGGGCGGAGGGCCAGGATACTCGTCGAAACCGCAAATGCAGCGCACTGCCTCATCCTCGTCTTGAGCGTCATCATCGCCGTTCGCCATTTCGACGGGCTCGGCTTTCGATGCCGCTCTATCTCTCTCTTTTCCTTGTCTACGAGTATGACGCTGTGTTGCGAATGGGTCGTCGGCTATGATTGACTCCTCTGGTGGCTCAGAAGACAGCGATCCTGTAGATGTCGACTTTTGAGGTGACGCTCCTTTGTTGAAATGTCGAGAATTGCGCTCGCCACGTCCCGAGGTGCTCGACGTTGTGGATGAGATTTGAGACTGGGACTGTGTGGTCCGCGCTCTTGCGGATCGCCTTGGGTCCATTCCTGCCATTGCTTCCCGTGAGTGCCACAATGACAAGACAGTGACAAGAGGTAGGGTGTAAGAGCCGCAAGTGACGAAAGGGCAGGGACAACGATGTGCGACGAGAAGCACCCCAATTGACGAACCGTCGTGTGCTTAGGGGTTCGGGGGCTCGAACGCGCTCTTCGAGAGAGGTCGAGAATAGGAGTTGCGACACGAAAGGCCGAACCGAGTGGAATTGGGAGTGGTTATCGCTGGGTTACTGAGATTCGGAATGTTGGGAAGCTCGAATCAAGCTGGGAAATTTGTCGAGTGAACGAATGGTACAGTCACGTTGGACCATGCGCCGAAGCGATAGGCGCAATGTGAGCAAAGACACAGACAGCGTATGGTACGATTTGCTGGAAGTATATGTTAGACGAAGGTGTTTGTAGCAAGTATCTAGCGCGCCAGCAAAGCGGAAGGGTATAATGAGGGTCGTGATCGGAGGTGGGAGGTTCGAGGACGGAAGAGACGAACCGGATCGAATGGTAAGGACTCGACACCAGACGAAACCTTGAGCTATCCGTGCTGGTTCCAATCCCTATTGTTTTCGCGTTGACTCGGAAGCAATTGAAGGCGACGTTCGAAGTAGGGAGAAAGTCGGGGAAAGAGTTGCTCAGGACGTTGGTGGTTGACGAAGAAATTGGTTCGATGGCGGGCAGGTTCGACAGGAGCGCTTAGGGCGAGGGCTTCGCTATGCCAATTTGCAGAGTTTTGGGCGGAATTCGAAGGCTATTTGAATATTGAAAAGACCACTCATGACTACAGACACCGCCGGTATGCTTTGGGTGTCCAATAAATGGGTGGGTGCAAAAAGGTGGTGAGGAACGCGGAGGTGGTAGGAAAGAAGAGGAGATCAGGGTGCAAGCGGCCCCGACCTTTTGGACCACACGCTGATTTCCCCCGAGCGACCAATTTTTGGCGAAGCTGCTGCCATGTCCATGCGGGGGGCGCCAAGCTCGGCCCACAGTCCCAGAAATTCTTGTAACCAGGCCCTCATTGGCAGCTGTCAAGGAGCGACCCACATTGTATTCTTTTAAAGGAATATACCATGACATCACGGCCACTGTCTCTTTGACATGACTGAGAGTTCGTCCCTGTGGTCCCAAGCGGTTAGGAGCAACACGATAATTTGTAATATGAGATTTGCTGCATGAGTTAACAGAGATTCTGGCGGTGAGGACGACATTTCGCGACTTCGAGCCATTGTAGCCATCGAACGCGTTGTCCGGGGCGCATCAGGGGTTGGATCTTCGAGTGTCTTTGGAGGAATTCGATGCTGAGCAATGCAATCGGTGTGACGGCCAGACCCCGTTATTGGCAAAGAGGTGGGAGGATTGAATTCCACCAATCCACATGTGTACGGATGCATGGCTCTGAGCGGCTTTTTCGTATGGGTGGGATTCCTTTATAATCGTCGAACACGTCTCTCTTATTCTGGGCCTTGTTCAAGTATTCAAGAGACGTGCTGTATGTCTAATATTTACAATTGCAAGAGGCGTACGATGTTCATTTCATCCCATTGCTCGACCCTGCCCGCTACCAGGACCCACTCCACGGAAAGACCACTGCTGCAGACGCAGTGAAGGCACTGAGGGGCAAGGACCACTTGTCCATCTGCTTATGTAAGGTCGAACAGCATTAGGTCCCGACTCGACTGCACCACTCCCATCTTAGAACACCTACTTCCCATCACAAGCCCAACACCACCTTCGATAAACACTTCTAACCACCTTGCTTTCGCCCATAGTCGAGGACATTCCTGCAAAGGACTCTGTCACCGATCCCGATTCTCGAATTTTGCAATCCAGTCTGTCCGCTGCAGCTCCTCTGCATCGCCCTTCAGGTGAGCTCTTACCAACTGATTCGACCCCCCATCCGGGCTCATTTCCCGCTCCCCCAACATGGTCCTGCGTGGACTTGCTGCCCACCCAAACCCACCATCATCGAAAGCGATGGTCATGTTTAGTGCATTCCGAGCAGTTTCAGCAGTTGCCCTGGATATTATTTCTTTGTGTGGACATCAGCATTTGCCTCACCCCTCTCTTCCTGTGGATACTACCGATAGGGGGGTCCCAATTCGTGGTCCTGACGTTGACGCATTTCGAACAGAATAGGTATACACAAAAACCCGACTTCGATTTTGGTGCGGATAAACGATCTCCAAGCAAACTCTGCCTCTACATTTGCTCCAGTCCTTTGTGACACTCTAGAAGTGCTTTTCGTGCGGTCGAACCCTGTCTCCGGCGGAAACCCTGGCAGTTGCCCGATATTACAAGAAGAGACCGGCTTGAGATTTTTGGATATGTGATATTACAACAGGTACGAAGTCTGCATGTTGCTTTCCCGGCGTGCTGAGTTTCGTCCGAAGCCGAGTCCCGTCATTTGGGACAGGCGGCTTGCGGACACTTTTAAAGCCGTTTAATCTTCTTACCCTAATCGTAAACCCTCTGTCACAAAACCCTCCCCAAAGAACCGCCACCACCATGTCTCAAAGCACCTGGATTCTTGCATCCTTTACATCTATCTGGAGCTTCTTCACAAACGTCATTTGGTTTGCCCCCAAGCTAACTCGTCGCTTTTGTCAACACATAGGCAGCACAAAGATCTTGACAATGTCTGCTGATACGGTGTCGGCGCTCTTCCCTGACCGCCCCATACGCCCTTTACCGAAACGGCGTTTGCGAGAACGACTGTCTCCCGAAGTGGCCGAGTCCATACAGTACCCACCCGCACCAAGGGCAATCTTCCCGCTATTTTCACCCTACATCTTGCGGGACGAAGAGAATGATTCAAACTCTGGCTCTGCTCGCAACAGAGGCTCGGAGATGAATCCTCGGCCCGCTAGGAGAAACGGCTTGAGGGTGGGTGAGGAGCATGATTCAATGGCAATACGCGGGTCAGCTGGCCGGGATACAGCCTCATCTGCTCGGCTCGGCCGCCATCAAACGAAAAGCGAGACTGGCAGGAATGGTTCGGTCCAGGTCCCAATGTCTTCTGCGTCCTCGTTGGATGGATACGATGCGTTCGAGAACACCAACAACAAGAAGAAGCGGAAGATTCCATCTGCCGGAGACTCTCTTCTGCATAGTGGTAATACCACCAGCGATAACAACACTTCAGGCGGTAGCCTCTCGACCGTCGAGGATCCAGTTGAAGCCAACGGCGAAGCATCGCTTTTGTCAGCAGCAGCATATGGAAACGGTAGCTTTGGAGCAAGCGGACAGAATGTTGCCGGTCCTGGCAGAGGAAGATATGGCCGGTCACGCAGTGCTAGGAGCCCTCTACGGCCACTGCCAGATTCTACTAGCAACAGAAACGGCAAAGTTCGTCCTGCTCCTTGGACAGTGGGGCCGAGTAAGTAGTCGTTCGGTTGGAGGCGGCGTGGCTTGCATAGACTCTGGGTTGCTAACAGCGAATAGGTGAGAACACTGGCATAATTTCCGACGCTATTGCCAAAGCGGAAAAACTGCCTTTGCCACGAGGGCAGGAAAACATGAGCCTGTTGCAGCAACAGCTAAGCAAAAAGCGTGGTCCGACTTCTGCAAAATTCACCTTCACCTGCAGCTCACAGGTTCCTGGGTCTCTTGCATGGCCTGATGCAGACGCCACGATGCCTCTGCCCCCGCACCAGACAAGCTCCCCCAGACAAGCCCAGCAGACCGGTCAGGCCCCGTTGTTGCCTCCGGATGCCGAATCCATGCCCAAAGAAGCAGCTTCTCAGGCTCGAGCTCCTAGCCCGGCCTCTGCCGAGAGGGCTGCCCGAAGAACCCTCGCCCGCGAATGTGATGCTGCAGCGAGAGCACGTCGTCGGCAGACTTTGCTCAACAATAGACGACACCCTCCCAAGCCCGAGGAAGTTTGGATCTGTCACTTCTGCGAATACGAATCTATCTTCGGTCAGCCTCCATACGCACTGATTCGGCAGTATGAAATCAAGGACCGGAAGCAGCGTCAGTTGGAACAACAACGCAAGGCTCAATGGGAACGGCTGAAGAAGGGCAAGCATAAGGGCAAGAAGAACAGCAAACTTCCTGCCAAGAACAACGATGCCGTTCATGAGAGTGCTGAATCTCACGGAAGTGTCGATGCTCCCAGCGGAGGGATGAACAGTAACTACAGCCAGGGTACCCAGAGCGAGGAGTACTACGACGATGAGGAGTACCAGGACGATGAGTACGACCCGGACGAAGATATTCCACCCGACGACGGATTGGATATCTGCGAGCATACAGAGAACGCTAGACCTCAGCCTGGTCATCACCCGGGAATCGTTGGTGGGGGAGGGACCTAGGTTATTCGACTTCCCCCAGGATATCTCTCGGTATCGGTTGTCTTTCGTTCGTCTGGGCACTGAGTCTGGGGGTGGCTCTCCTTATCAAGCGAGGGGACGTGTACAAACTATAAAGCAGGAAGTTGAGGGAACACGTTGCCGTTAATAAATATTTAGAACGGGTGGCTTACTGAACTGCAAGTTAGATTTTGGGGAGGTGACATGGCTTCTGAGCTCTCAAGTTGAGCTGGTAATAACGAGCTTCGCTCTTTGTTTGGCTACTATGTATTGCTTCAAGACCTCGGGAGCTACGCTCGGTTGTAAGGCTCGCGGGTTCTGAACCGAAAGTGAGCCTTACCAGTATAGGGTGGTCATTTCAGCGTTTAAAATCATTCTCTCCTCTGCTTCTTATCTTCCTGTATAATGACTTGGGGGCTACTCTTCCACGAGGTCTTGTTAGGACGGAAAGGGCGATATCTGCAGCGTTGGAACATCCCAAGATAGACTAGTGCCATGATTGAGAGCGATCCTCCCTATACAGTCTTTCCCATGTCAGAGTCATCGCGGTGATCATTACATGAAGGGTTTGTAAACATCATTGCCTTCAGCATTTAATGTGATTCTAGCTAGCACATCTGAAGATGGACGGGACCATCCGCTCTTCCTGTCCATCTTTAATATCACCGATTTTCCCAATGGAGCTCTCAGTAATCATTGAGGTGATGATATATGGATACAGCTTCAAGAGTCTGCCGTCACCGATGCTGAGATGGAAATATTACGGAGAATCCCTTGACGATACATGCGGGTACTAGCGTTAGTGTTGCACGGAATGAACTGACGTCACTGTAAATATCCCCGAATATCCCGGCCGCGAACACGGCCGGGCGCTGTTCAACTTCAACCTCCACATGGCCGGTCAAATTCACTAGATCAGATGGCAACACGCGCATCAAGGCCATGCACATAGGTTTATTTCGTCGGATCTTTCACGAACAAACGCATTGTGCAGATCGGTTCACTGAAATAATCAACCCTGAAGATTTGTAACCGTCATCGACGCCCAAGACAGCCGAACCCCTGTAAATTACTCGCGTTACACGCAATGTCTGTTGACTCTCGATACTGACAGTTTGACCAGTTCGACAACAAAATTAAAATCTTATACGCAACTGAGTATTGGTATGAGATGTCGTCATTTGCGTATGGGTATGTAGTCGAGGACACATCGCCAGACAGCTCATATCGAAACGCCGCATTCTTCAACAACATTTCACGCTTCCTTCAGAAAGAGTGTGGGACTGATCCAGGATTCGTGCGCTGTGGAGCGAGGGGGTTTCAGTGTAACGTAATTCGTCGTTTGGTGCCGTGTTGGGAAGTGTCCAACACGCCCAGCCCAATCGGGTATGTACCTTTCAGGCAGCTTTGAAATTCCAAGCTCACCCAAGTTGCTGCTTGGTTGCTGGTTGATGGGAACCTGAAGCGGGAGGGAGCGAGGCTTGCATCGCTTGGCCCAAAACAGCCGCACCGTCATCAGTGCACCAGACGTCGGTTGCTGCTGTGCTTTCGTTTTTCTTTTTCTCCAACAACCGGAACCGCAAGCTCACCACCGTTGATGACGGGTACGGTATTTGCGGGCGTCTTCTTGTGTCTCCCGGTCCAACTGCCCGCCATCTTCCGTTCTTTCATCCCAACATCCATCTTTTTGCGACTTCCCCTCTGATTGCTCACGACCGCCTTAATTGTTTCTTCTCTTGTCATGTCCTTTGTCGCAGTGTCGCCTTTAACCTATATCCTATGATATCAATTCGCCAGCTCCTTTCGCAGTCGTTGCGCATTCGGGCGAGTCGAGATTGCTAGAGATGTTTGGCTCGCGGAGGTATAGGTCGCCTAATCAGGTACGTCGCCATCTCCTGTTTCTGTGATATTTGTTTATTCATATTCTTGGCAATGATGTGCAAATATGTCTGCTGGATTCGACCGTGCCTTGTTTCTTCATTCGCGAGATGTCAATTATACAAGTGATTTGGATTGCCCGGCCGGGACGCTAACTCTCGATAAACAACAGCCTCACAACTCTACGACTTTTGATCCTAACGCGACCACGGCGGCGGCGGCGGTTTTTAAGCGACAACAATCCAACACTTCGTTGTTATCCGCGGCAGCAGCAGCCGCTGCCCTTCAGGCTTACCCGACGGCGCCGACTCGTGTCGCAGATGTCCAGACGAAACGTACCCTGCGCCGAAGCTCATCAATAGCTTCCAGCGCAACGGTTACGTCTGACACGCAAGGGAGGCCGGGGCTGCAAAGACGTGGCAGCAGCGGTTCCATGACCGAGCGGACCTTCCGAACCCCGAGTCCTCATCGACCAGGTAGCAGCGGGCTAGGACGCCAGAATTCTTACACGAGGGCCGGCGACATGCCGCCCGTGCCAGCTTTACCCCGAGATGTTGAGACGGAGAGTGTACGATCTGGCGTGGACACCCGCCCAGGACCAACAACAACCAACAGTCTTGGGATGCGCACGACCTCGCTGCGCCTCGCATCGCAAACCTTGGGAAGTGGTGAAGCTCCATCATGGTTTGGTGCTGCGAAAATGGGCGATCCTGGCAACGTCCGTAGGACAGACCCTGCAATGGCAAGCCCTCCATCAAGCCCGCCACAAGTCGCATTGGACCAGTCACCAGTCGAGCTTGGGAGGTCTAGCAGTCGAACCTCGTCTATCAACTTTTCTTATCCGAAAAGGGCAAGAGTTGGCTCGCCCACCTCGTCGCCTGTGGAATCTCGCTTCCCGGCCGAGCTCCCAGCCCAACATGCTCAACACACTCAACGGACTCACAACCAGCCACAAGCGGCACAACGCAACGTCTCCGAACCAGTCCATTCGCCATCGAGGAATCGATCGACGCCTTCACAGTTTGATCAAACACTGGTCTATGATCCTAATTCACGACGGATGGTTCCTCGTGCCCAACTCCTGGCTGTCGAACAGGCTATAATAGGCGCATCTCAGAAGCCAGTCAAGACCAGGAGGAAAAGACAGACGTCGCAGAATTCCGCTGGGTCTCATCTTGCCCAAGGCACTGTGGGTCGATCTAAGAGTCTGAGCTCCAGACCAGATAGTGAGCTTGAGAGCATTCCTGCAAAGCCCCGAGCGTTTCCACTCAAGTCAGATGCACGTCCAGAGATACAGGAATATGCGGAAGAACCAGCAGTCAAGGCTATTATTACCTCCCCGAGGATCGAAGCCAAGCGGTTCGAACAGCAGCGTGCCAATACAGCTAATACCTCGACTAGCCAGTCGAGAGTTCCTGAAACAGCCGAGGTCATTGAACCTGTGCTACTATCAAGCCCCCGAACAACGGTCAGGAGGCAGCCTTCGGTGGTCAGGGAGGAATCAGAGCCTGAGGATTGGGACTCGCCGAAGGAGGTGCAGAAAAATGTGTCAGAAGCCTTGGACTCGGTGCCATCCAGACAACGGGTGCGTGAAACGACCCAGCCAGCCACGCGTACAGAACCAGAAGATCCGACCACCTACCGACCGATAGTCCCTCCCCTGGCTGCCCCTGCTCTCCAGGATAGTCAAACTCGAGGCCTGGCTGACACGGCGGTAATCGTTCCCGCCAAGCCCCAGTCTCCTGAGATCAGTGAGACATCAAAATCGTTCCGCGATCGAACGCAATCTATTAGCCCCCCTCGGCAGGCCCATTTTGCGCCTATCCACAGCAGCCTGAGCGTTATGCACTCTCCGCCTCCTCGATCAGTCTCTCCCCGAAAATCTGCTCTCAAGCACACCAGTCCCTCTCGCGGTGCTTCGCCATCAGACGAGGCGTCTGACGCTTCCCTGGGCCTCGCCAGGCGCGATGATCAGCCTATAACTCGCAAAAAGTCTGTCAGAGTTAGCTTTGATGACGGAAATACTGTTGTTGTAGGCGAGTCTGCGTCTACAAACGAGTCCGACTCGCCGATGGTGGCCAGTCCGCAAACCCGACGGCCTTGGTACAGCAGCATCGGACGCGCCAAGAAAGAGCTCGGGTCGCTGGACGACGATGAGGTCATGAAACCTCGGCCCGCCCTTCCCAGCTTCGGAAGCATCAGGGACAAGAAGCTCCGAGATTTTAGCCCAGTTGAAGTTGAGAGGCCGCTCGTCAGACCGATGTTGGAGTCAGCATATAGCCCAGTGTCGACAGGAAGTCCGAGCTTGGCACCGAGTATCGCATCAACTGTTGCCGAGTACTGCAAATCAGATCTCGTCCCGTTGGCTCATAGCAATGACCATGCTGTCGGTGCTGTGCTTGGCAAGGCTTTTGAAACAAGAGTCGAAGGTCCAGCCAGAATTCATGACCCTAGAGAGCCTCTGCCTCCAGTGGTAACGAGCGTGGAAGGCACTGGATATCTCAGCGATAGCTCGAGTACCTCGAGTAACTCGGAATTTGAGCAATTCGAGCTATCGCATGAAGCTCCGGTGACGGAAAATGCCGTTGCGACCACCACGAATAGCTCTGGAACTACCGAAGGATCCAAGGACGGTGAGGTAGCACAAGAAATTAACATTCCTACCATCTCGATTTCGCAGCCGAGTCCTCGACTCCTTGAGAGTTCTGATACAAAGTCATCTAATCCATACTTTGTTGACATACCAGGAGGGTTTCCGGACGACGACTCGGAACCATCCTTGTCGGAAGAGACGAAAACTACTGGAGCCGATACCAGTGCCTATATTTCAGCCTCTCAGGTATCCAATCTTACTGGTGTGAACCAGCCCTCAGCGGCACCGCAGTCAACTCAACTCCAAGTGGCCGATCAGCCCAGCGATTCGGAATCCAGTATATATAGTGACGCTTATGAGGACCTATCTGACATGGAAGGCGGTGGATTCTTGTCACTCGACGCTGTACTAGAGAGCTCGCCGTCACCGGTAGCTAGCTTTCAAAATGTGCCACCTCATGCAGAGACGGCTCCCGAGAAACCAAAACCCCAAGAACAGGTACCTCAACCTGAATCACAAGCGCAAGTGGTCCAGACGGCAGCAGATTCTCCTGCTCCAGGCCCGTCACAAGATGACTGGGAGAAAGCCAAGGCGTATTGGAGGACCCTTACGGCGGATAAGAGAGCGCAACTCGAGAGAGAGGCACTGGAAGAAGCAGGCATCGATGCAGATATGGAAGAGACGCCGCCTGTGCAAAAGCCCAAGAAAAAGAAGTCACTGGAGCGGAGAAATTCGGAACGCAAAGCTCTCGCGGTACATTTGGCTCAACAGATGATGGCTAAGCAACAGAACGGTCAACCATCAAACCCCAGCCGGAGTTATATGATCAAGCCGGGGACCAAGTGGCCTGAGCCTGAGACTACTACCTCTAAACTGCGAACATCCCTGCGTGGTGATAGCGGCAAGCACTCAAAGTCACCTAGTAGCAGCGATACTCCACACTTTCGCAAATCACTGCGTCAAGGAAATGAAGGCTCGCAGCCGGCGTCAAAAGCACGACATGCAGCTCTGTCTGCTCCCATTCCGGTGCCCCAACCTCAGCCGACCGGCAACGGCAAAGTTCAGAAAGTCCCAGCTGCCAGCAAGCAACAACTCAGCGGGAATTCAGGGTTTTCGCCCATCAAACGGCGTGGGTCTACCGACAGCGAGAGTAGTTTCAAAAGGGCTCGAGCTGGCGGTTCTACTCATCAAGGGTTTGGGTTCCGCAAGTCCATGAGACAAGGCTCTCCCACGCCAGAGGCTCCGGCTCCTCGCCAAAACAAGAGGTTTTCTTTGAGATCACTGTCACCAATGAGCGGCGGCGGTGGTGGCCCCCGACAAGGTCAGGAACACCCGCCGGTAAGTCTCGCCAACAACCAGATGCGTCGGACCCTCCGCGATTCATCTGACGAGAGGAAGAGCGACTCAAAGGTGCACATGCACACCTTTGGTCTTGCTGCTGGCGGGAAGAAGAATATGGGAAAGAAAGGCTTCAAGACCAAGTCATCGAGTCGGTTTGCCGACTCGAGTGATGAAGATGATGTCGGGGGCGGAAGGGGCTTCCGGAGTCGCTTTGAGGACTCTAGCGATGATGATGTTGTTTCCCCGATGCCTTTACCTGTGCCGCTTCCCAAGGCATCTGCCAAAGCTACTTCTTCACCTATCCCCCAAGGACCACCAGCTGGTCGCAGGCACCTCAGAAACCAAGACTCTGTCGCCAGTACGGCTCTCGCGGAAGAGTTGGAGGAGTCAGAGAACAGCGACGATGAAAAGCATAGACCTGTGGGGGACGACAAGATAACGCTTGCCGAGGCTCTCGCCCAGTCGAGAACCGGCAGTGGTCTGGACTCGGAGCTGCGGCGTACCCGATCGGGTCGCGGATCATTGGTCGTCCCCACGTCGAAATCGGCACCGGTCGTTGGGACCAACGGGGTTGTGACTACCGTTACAGCTGGTGCGGTCCGTCCGGGGTCGTCTTCGTCTAAGCGCAGCAGTTTTATGTCTGCTCTTAAACGCAAAAAGAATACCTCATCGGTCTCGGGCACGAACGACAAGATTTCCCGTCCAGTCTCCGAGTCCGCGGCGAGACGTGATACGAAACTTGAACGGAGTGTCGATCAACTACGCGGGATCCGAGGCAACGTCGACGTTGTAGAAGAGGGCGAGGAAGATGAGATCGAGGCCCAACCACAGTCACCACCTCCACAGTCACCTCCCAAAAGCCCCAGGCTGCAGAAACGTATTCTTAGTTTTACACGATCTTCCGCCGCTGGGGCAGGAACCGAAGACGCGGTAAGCCCGGGCGAGTTTGTGCCTGATACAGAGGGCTTTGGGGCAGTAGGGGGTCTAAAGCGCCCTGCTACGTCAGGAAATCTCGGTACCAGGACGCTGAGCGGAGGCAGTATCTCTGCGGCGGCCGCGGCGCCGGCTTTCTTGCAGAATCGCACAGCCTCGGCCGGAGTCATGAGCCTGGACGCTGCTACCTCGGGATCAGTGGCCGGGACTGGGACCCCACAAAAGAAGAAGAAGTTTGGGGCGTTGAGGAGGATGTTTAGGTTGAGTGATTAATCGAGGATGGAGGACCAAGAGGAAACGACCTAAGTTACCACCTACTGACTTGCCTACTTACACACACACATATACGCACGTACATTATTGTCACTTACTGGCTAGTAATGATAATCTTTCTTTTTTTTTCTCCGTCTCTCCTTGCTTTTTGTTTCCTGTTGGTTGGTCGTGGTCGTACAGTACACTACATCAAACTGTACCCCAGAGATTGACTGACTGGACAACCTATCTATACAATACCCCCGCCTTTTGTTTGTTTGTTAGTTTGTTTCTGTTTTTAGCCTTGGAAGTTTGGGAGTAGGATAGGCGAGCAAAAGAGTATATTAGCTTATTTGGATCAATTACTGCGAGGATACCCTGGGACGAGGACAGTACATTAGCGAGCTGGCTGCGTGTTTCAAGATCGACATAGATATAGGTACCGTGCTTGCCTTCTCCTATTACTGTCCCTGGAAATGACAGATTGCGTATGTCTCTCTCGACTTGACCGAGGCCCGCTCTTGAACTATTGAGATACCAATTCGGTCGTCTCTTTTCGTTTCCCGGCGCTGAAATTTCCTTTTTCTTTTTCGATCTCCTGACTTGAAAGTCACTATCCGTAAAGTGCAACAAAAAGGAAAGAGTGTGGTTAGACCCCAGTGGTCACTCCCTTTACACACTTTCACTTTACTCAAGGAAAAGATGAATCAAGGTACTGTACGTATACCGCCTGAGCTCACCCACCCACTCACTCCCTGACAGCATGGAAGAACGTGGGGGTTAATTATAGGTTACACACCATAGGTAAAACATATCAACAACAAGGGTCAAAGAGTCCACGTGGGAAACTTACCCCTCGCTCTTGGGCAACACTAAATCATCTCCAACTGAGGTACATACATACATACATAGGTATATACCGAGCACGTATAAGATGTACATTCATATTGCCTTGTAGGTATATCACAGCATATTATGAGAACACTGCAGATGGCAAACCAGGGAATCCCATCATCCGTGAACCAAAACGTGAGGGGTACAGGTCGGTATCTTACTTGATAAGGACAGTAGTGGAAAGGCAGAAAAGGGGGCGCCCCTTTTTCTCCAAATCAGTCAGTCGCACATGATAATTCGTCGATATGCACCAACAAGAACAACCACATGAAAATATCTTGACTGGTGGGTAGGTGGGCTGTCTCTCCATCAACCCCCTCCGGAGCGATACCGCCAAGTAAGCGTGAGACACACCTCGAATTAGCTAACTAAAGTTATGGTATTTGTTGCTTCTTTTCGCAAGAAAGCCTTTTTGCCTGGGCAAGTTGTGTATAATGTGGATAACGGTGACAAGACCTTGTCTCCAAGAAGAACGGTAAAATAATAAATCACCCCAAACACACAAATCGAACGTTAGCTTACATGCTCCCTTGGTATCAATGCTTGTTGACCTGCCCCTTATGATGCTGATGCTATGCTAGATGCCACTGCCCAGAGACCTAGAAGCCTCTATAAATACTGACCATGGCATGCATGAATGTAAAAACCATCTGCTATATGAATATCGTAACAACGCCAAGATATTGAGACAATCCTAAAGTATCTCAATTCTTGCGAGGCTTATCCCGCTCGAGAAGCAGAGTAAGCTGGCTCATGGACCTCCCAAACGGTACCGGAGGGGCCGGATTCGGCGGGGTCGGGGCAAACTGTCCGTCCAGTGGCCCCGGATATGCCGGTCTATGCGCCGGTAACAGGCTGTCTGGGACATCGCGTGCCTCTGAAACAACCGCCTGCGGAGTAATCGTCTCTGAGTCGAACCGCCCACGAGCTGTGGTGTTGCTTGTTCCGACCACGCTCGAGCTTACCAGGGCTTGAGCAACAGGGCCTCCCATACTTCCATCCCTTGCGCGTTTCGGGGCCTCAACCAACGAGATGGAACGCCCAACTCTGGGCGCAATAGTTTCGGATCGCGGATCGCCGACGAAGCCCGCTATCGGTGCGGGTCGAGTAGCGGGTGATGACGGGCTCGCAATGGCGTTCTCTCCGATGTTCTGGAGATATTGTCTTTGTGGTGGGGTCGCAACAGGTTTGAAGCTCCCCTGGGAGGAGTCTGCCTGGGAGGAATCGCTTTGCGAGGTAGACCTCTTAGGTGCAGCTTTTGCGGGGCGTTTCCCTGCTGCCTTCGAACCCATTAAAAGGAGACTTGCTTGGGATGACGCCGAGCTGCTATGAGACCCCCTTTCTGGCTGGAGAACCATATTCGAGGGCAGAGGATGCTTTGGTACGTTTGAAGATGACGATGCAATTGAACTCGCAGAAGACTGCGAGCTCTGTCTCCGAGGCATCGATGGTCTCCTTTTCGACGCCGCCGTGCTTGCCACTACCCTCCGAGTCGGTGTCGAGCCCTTTTCGCTCCTACCTGGTGACAGGGTTGAAGGTGGGCGCATTCCACTTTCGACTGCTCTGGATTTTCCTTCTTTTTTGGATGAAACAGGAAGTGGCGGCGGTGGCATACCCTCTCGAGAGCCCGTAGCCTTTGGGGCGGCCGCCTTGTCCCGCTTCATGGATGGTGGCATCATTTCGGAGGTCGAGACCGCCGTGCTACCCGAAGATACATCATCGGCTTTACCATCGTCTTCACCTTCGGAGGCCGGCGGCGAGACGAATCGGGCAGTCGGTCGAGTGCCCGAAGTAGAAGGACCTCTGCTTTTCTTCAAAATCGGATGCGCGGGAGCCGGCCGTGATGAGGAAGGGGTTGGTACGTTATTGTTAGTCTTTGGAACGCTGTCAGGTTGCCTAACTTCCTTGGGCAGCTTTTGTGATTTTGACTGTTCTGGTTCGGCCTTTTCAGGGCTGTGTTGTCGGCGGGCACGCGGTATCTAGGGCATGATTAGCAAAGAATACCCTCGAGTCTAGGATTACTACGAGACGACCATACCGATGGGCCCTCGTATCTGTTTTTGACGCTCCTGAGTGGAACGAACGTCTCGCCATTGGAGAACTCTTCGAAAAGCTTTGCAAGAGCCGGACCACTCAAATTCCGCCTATCACTACCCCAGACATGCCACCAGAAATTTTCGAGGCGGTAGGCTGTAGGATCGCAGAGTCTTCGAAACGTGGTTGTGTATACTGTGCGTTTATGGTCAGCCAAGACACGCTGAATGGATCATCAAGTGCGTAGTACCGTTCCAATACTGGCAGATCTTCTCCGGTGGGACCACGGGATAGCTCGCTATCTCAGCGTATATCTCAGGCGTGTTCTCGACAATCCCTCTGGGTAATAACATTTCCATCCCGACGCAGTGGATCGCTGGCCCCAGCTTGAGAAGCAGGGACAAGCTGATCAACCCTCGGCTCTAAGCAACGGACGTAAACCGTCTTGACAGGCAGCTCTGAGAATACTACCGTGAATAAGCCATAAATATTGCACAGCAAACGATCTTCCCGATAATGAGAGGTGATCAGCGCAAGATCTAAAGGGAAATACGCGTTAGAAATATTACATGTAGCAGGGCAAGACCATCTCGTCTCAAGTGCTCTCCGGACAGCAAAAGAAAAATAAGATAAAATCTTTCCAAGCATATACAGAAAAGGGGCAGAGTGAAAACGGGCCGAAATAGAGGAAAGGCTGGACAGCACAAGGCTATGGCTGCGACAGTGTAAGCGCTGGGAACCAACACAGCCTAGCCAAAAGGCTCTGCCGAGGGAGAGATGCGTACCGACCGCCCTCTCAAGCCCGATGGACTTTTTTCTTTCTCCAGCAGCCGCCAAGCTTACATGCTTGCTCTGATTCCAGCGCCACAGGAGTGCTCATCACTTACCATACAGAGATTTTGGCCACAACCAACAAAGTGCTGACCAGAGGAGAAAGAATTCAGTTTCAGTTACACGGACAACCAGTCGTTTCTTTTTTCCAGGATCCCGCGCCACTCGAAACTCGGGGGCTGACACTGGATATACGTCACCGAGGCCGGTTGCGTTGCTAACGGCCGGTGAGCGGTGTCCAGTAAGATTTACCGAGCTCCGGCTCCAAGACCCAGAGGTGGACGTCCGAGTGATGGACCTATTTTCCGGACCGGAAGAGGGCCGCCCAAAGCTGACAAGGAGCGAGGTCGGCCGAAACGTGACGAAAGAGACCGGTTTCTGAGATTATGTATCCACGCAATACTTGTATTTCGGGCTGAGATTTCAGCAGAGGTGTGCGGCAAGGACGCTGGCAAGCTCCACAATGAGTTGGTTGCGGTAGTAGTTGGTCGTGAAGGGTAGGAAAGTTCCCTTTACTTATGGCTCTCAGTTGGCGAGAGCGAATCCTGACTCAGGCGTGGTTGTTGTGAGCTTGTGAGTGCAAGGCAGAAATCAAACCACAAGAACGAGTGTGTAAGAAGTGACTGTGGCAGAAAAGCAGATTGCTGAAAGGGGAGGAAAAAGGAAAGACAAGAAAACAGCGTCGAGTGGAATGGAATTGCGAATTGCTACAACCCCATACAGCGGCCCAGTCTTAGCAAGGACGTCGAGCACACACGGGGCTAGCTTTTGCATCTAGAACCAGCTGACAGGGCAGTATCCGGCCCACGGTACCCTAACCAGCCTGTACCTCGGTGGGGAAAAGGATAAAAGCCCCACTGTATGATCCATCCACGCGGGCCAGTCGGTACCTGGGGATGCAGGGAAGCCTGGCAGGAACCTGGGAAGCTGGAAACCTGGGGAGGAGCGAACAATGACATCCCTTCCAATTCCACTTGGTGGCAGCGCTCGGGTGGCTCAGATGTTAGCCGTATCTAGACAGGAGCTAACCTCAAAAGAGCTATAGTTTCGTGATTGTCCCTTTTTGTGGCACTTCTCACCACCTACTACGCTGTAACTAACAAACAAGAAAGCTGGAGGAAACAGACAGAACAACGAGAGATTTTGAGTAGAAAGCGGCCGCTTTGTCCCGTGCCCCATGACAACAAGGTGAGTCGGGTCGCAGCTTCCCAGCTCAGCACATGACCCACCACGTAGCACATGGCAAAAGATAGGTACAGAGACTCCTCGGAGGTCTTTGGGGCTCGGGAAGGAACAACCACAGGTACTGTACTGTTCCTGGACGGGGATACCACCGGGTCGTCATCAGTGATCCGGGCCTCTTTGCCACCTTCGTCTTGATGTTACTTGTGGTAGCATGGAATTCCTTACTGTGGTACGCAGGACCTGACGCCCCGTAAAAGGAACAAACCGGACCGAACAATTCACTTGTCTGGTTATTCAATCGTTGTCTTTCTTATAACGGCCAGGCCACGGGATGCTATGGTTTTGTTACGACACACTACTTCCAGATCCGTGCAAAGTCTGGCGGTGGTGCATGGTGACCTGTTTTTCCCTGTCGTGGGCCATTCCAGAACTGGCTTAACAGTCCCAGCCAGCACCCGCGCCAAGGACAATCATCCCTCGGCCAGCCCTGTGTTCCTGCCACGGCCTTGTCTGGTCAAACACACCACGGATATTGTTTGAAAGGAAGGTACGGAGTACGCACTTTGGCTCTTGCTTCGTCGGTCTTGTAGCTGGAAAGAGGAGGTGGTCAGGACCCAAGAAGGCACTACGCACTTGTGCAGAAGTACCTTCCCTCGCAGCATTCACTCCCTCGACAACCGGTCTGTATGGGCTCCGTACCAAGATGGGCCCGCATCACCAATTTCATCAACCAATGCTCCTGAAGCCTGCGACGGATACCGATCTTGCTTCCCGACGTACCTACCGTAAAAGGAAAATCCACCAGAGTGTAAAACGGACACCAGCCAGTCGCATCATCCCGAGATCCAGACCAAGCTTTCCCCACCGACAAAACATCTCGTTCGGATCACCGCACGTGGGGAATAAGTGTCACTGGTGGAGGCTCAGCCCATTGTCCGACCGCAAAACCAAACATCAACAATTAACAACAATCCGACCACAACCTCAAAACACCATCAAGTCCGGCCGCGCCTGGATCGTGAAACATTGGCATTGTGCTCGGTTATGACGTTTATTCATGCCCTGAGAAACCAGATTTGTCGTCCCTCTGCGCTAGGAAGCTCAACTGTCTCTCAAGACGTTAGCCCAAAGACACCAGCTGTGTCCAACTTCTCTGGGCTTGGGCCTCGCTCTTGACCGACTCAGACCTGGTGAGTGGCCTTGGACTCGGAATTCCAGTATCTTTGTGGCTTCTTGAATTCAGATCGGAACATTGCCAACAAGGTCCGAACCCAGTCGCTCTTGGGGTTATCGCCGCCGCTGAACCGCTACTGGCCGTTGGCTTTCTTTCTCCTGGGGCCGGCGGCGAGCCGGCATGGGGGTTGTGTTTGAGAAGGAGTTAGCTGCCCGGGGAGGATAACAACCACAAACCCTCGAGGCTGGGTCATGGGCGACGACGATCCATTCGGCTCCTGTGACGTTTCGTTTCGTTCCTGCCCCTCATCCCACCACGGGAAGCAGCAGCTTTTCTACGATATGGTGTGTGGCTTCTCATTTGGGGCAGCACCTCGGCCTTGAGCCCGCCCACACACCACGGCTAACCGTCCCTACCTTGCCTACCTAGGTACACACAGAGCACCAAAAACCTCGTCCATGTTACTTCAGATCCTGTGATGGTGTGTTGCAACTTATACCGGTGTGTGTTCGACAGGTGCTTCTGTTGCATCCAGTTCCAAAGGCCAAGGATGCCCGCCTGGGTGCCCAACCACAGACCCCTGTTCCTCTCCGGCGCCCGACGGATGTCCCATCATCATCTGGCCGCTCGTAGCAAATTGTCACCACTGATGAGCCTCCTTTTGACCCCGGGGACAGTCGCTGACCTGGCCCGGGCCATTCACCGCCCCAGTGGTCCCGTTACCCCGCGGCCACTCACCTTCACACGCGGAGAAAAGCTGGATACAGGCGGCGAATGGGCGATGTCGACAGCACCTCCCTGGTAAGTCATCATATCCAGCCACACTTACACTTACTATAGGCTACACCGCAATACTGTGCCTTTATTTTTCCTACACTAGGAAGATCAGACCCTTTTGTCTCGCATCTTTTCTTTCTTTTTCCGTTTGACAAATGCCAAATATCTTTCTTGTACGTAAGAGAAGACAAGTACTCGAAGCTTAACCTTCTTGGTATCTCGGGTCTTCTGATCAACGGCCTCTGATATCTCCTCCTTTTGTGGGTACCTGCTTGGACTTGCCGTCCTGGAAGGACGACCATGGTCGATTTTTTGTCGTGTGACCATCAACCACCCACCCCAGCCGCTGATATTCATTGGCTGGCAAGACAAAAACGTGACATTTATTTATGCCTCGGGACGTGATGCTTTCCAGAATAACAAATGACTGGAAGAGAGGAGGCAGATTGCGCATTTTATATTTTATTGCCGGCTGCTGGCGAGCTGCTTACCTTACCGAGATGCCTTGCCTCTCCTATCTAATTTGTCGTCTACAATCACAAATGAGGGGTTTGAACAGGTCTCGTGAAGACATTCTGATAGGAACGAGACGGATGTTTACATGAAGGCTCCTCTGGGTTCTGGGGGCTCTCTAGCTAGGCCTCCTGTCTCAGCTGTGATGTATGTCTTTTGGCTCTGTTCCCGCGAATGCCCGGGGAAATGACACCTACGTACCAAACGAGCTTGCGAAGAGATACCTGAGGTTCTGTAACAACCTAGTATTACTGCCCAGTGAAAGGTGACGGTCACAGAATCAACATTTCAATAATATGGTACTAATACCCGTATTACCGAGTCTGAAATAATCAAGAGAAGCACATTTCCCTCGTAAGGGTCTCATCCTTGAAAATACACCCCATTTCCTTCAATGCTGGTCTTGTTCATCACCCAGGTCATGAGAGGGAGGGCCAATTTCGTTTCGTCCCAGTCATAGTATTTTACGAAATGATTCAAGTTGGTATTCGTATACCTAGGTATGTACAAGACTGCTGCTCACCCTGTAAGTGAGTATAACGACGTCTACCTATAGGCAGTAAGCTGCCATGTCAAGTTCCGTATGTGTTCCAAGTACTAATTAGTATATTGTAATAAGATGGGATTCAGTGAGTCCCCGGGCGTTCTATATGGACTATACCCCTTTTACAGACCATATGTAGGTATGGAAATATGCTGATCAATGAAAAGTGATACACCTTCATTTTCAGTCATTACATACTCACAATATATGAACTGGGTTGTTTGTTCCATTATGATGATATAAAACTAGTCAAGTAATATTACTATACCTGCCTGCCCGAGCCGGCTTGCTTGTCAACAGTTAGTACATAATGTTGAGGAAAAGAACAAACTCGATGTGAGAAGTGATGACAGCACGGTCAGAAAACCCATGGCAAGTTTGCTAGCATGTTTGGTTGCTTCGGTTTTAGTCGTCAGTCTGAATGAATAACCTCCTTTTTTCTCCTCATCTAGATATCTAGATACCCAACCAGCCAAGTAGGGAGCCTAGTCGGAACTATCCTTTTGATTAACAAACTGAGGCAAACTGGTTGATATCTTGAAGTCTTTTCATATGTATTATCCCGTTTGATCTGCTTGCTTTTTCTGCTAATTAAACCATAGAGCTTGGCTTTGTCATTGTGGCTGTTCCTGCTATTGATATTTATGTTGCCTGCTATGGCGGGTGGGTGGCTATCGTGAGACGTATGAACAACAACAATAACTTGAGCCAGGAGGAAGGAGCTTGACGGTGTGGTCACTCTAGCGAAGCCGTTTGACTTACAACCCCAAAAGTCACATACCAGAGTGTACTCTCGCCAATGTCAGGATTCCTTTGAAGTTTTCTTGCCAGCACTTGTTTGTCCGTGTGTATTGATACTCATCTTAATTAGGTACTACACCTCTTCGCCCATAACGATACCTCCCGGGAGAGCAGACGATCAAGTGAGTCATCTGAAGAGATTGTATATCCAACAGGCTCCGCTCTGGTTAGCTAAGAATGACACACCAGCCAACAGAAATCATCATTCTCGCCTTTTCCTTTCTCGTCTATTCGACCCAAGACCTCTAAGCAATACGCGTTCATTCACACAACGCTTTCCTCACGTAACGGTATACCCTCCATCAACACGAAGATCCGCCCCAGTGACGTACGAAGCCGCATCGGAAAGCAAGAAGGTTACAGGACCCATCAAGTCCTCGGGTGAGCCCATGCGGCCCTGGGGAATAAGAGAAGTCCACTGCTGCTTGAGATCTGGATTATCATCGAGAATTTTTTGTGTTCTATTACGTATATTTCGGCGTCAGCGAGAGTGTGAACAACTTTATTCGCCTGACTTGTTGTTTCACGCAAAAGTCGGTCTGTATCCCAAAGAAAAAGAGGCTATGCTAAGCTAGGAGGAGGAGCAGGAGGGCTGAACTTACAAAGCGGTGAGCATGTATCCCGGCGATATGCAATTCACCCGGATCCCGGCTTTGGCCCATTCGACGCTCAGCGAGGCGGCGAGATGTCGGACTGCAGCTTTAGCCGCATTATATGGTCTGTACAAGCACATGAGTAACAAGTCAGCTCCGATCGATCGCCATGCTTCCCACCAACCAACCAGCCAACCAGCTGGGCTTATCGTCAAGTTGCAGCTAGCTAGCTAACCGGTCATGCTTCTTCGGAACGATTGCTTATGGGCTGTCAAGGATCGGGTCGGGTAGTACACCTACGCTTGCGGTTGAGGAACGTTCACGATGGAGCCACTCATGCTGCCGATGAAGACCATGCTGCCCTTGGCCTTGCGCTCCATCTACACATGTCATCGTCCTGTTAGCAAACAAACCCATGACAGAAGAAAAGAAATTGGAAAGGAAGAGGAACCAACCAAATGACGAGCCACAGCCGTGGCAAAAAGATAGGTCCCGTCGACATTGACACCCCACAGCTTTCTCATCCGGTCAATCGGGTACTTGATGGCCTCAAAGTTCTCTGTGAACCCGGCCGAGGTCACGAGGCTGTCGATCTTGCCGTGCTCACCGAGCACCTCGGTGATACAAGAGCTCACCGATTCGGGGTCTGACACATCGGCGTAGTGGGCGGTGACTCTGGGTAACCTAAGGAATTTCCTGTGTTAGACCCAGATGACTCCTGACCTGACCTAACTTGGGAATGACACAAAAAATTCTGGAAAGAAGGGGTAACACCATATACGAACCTTTGGATGCCTGGGTTGTTCTGTTTGATGCTCTCGATAATCAGCTTGGCTTGTTTGGATGCCTCCCCTTCTATTGTCAAAGTCAGTCAGTAAGGTGAGACAACCAAGTTAAAGAACAGTTACGTACTGTTCAGGTCAACAATAGCCAGATCAGCACCACTGACGACAATGCCCTGTCCCATGACGAGACCTAATCCCCTGGCTCCGCCCGTGACAACAGCCACCTTGCCCTTGAGTGATAAGCTGGCCAGTGTAGGAACTAGCTTCCCTCCGGCAAGACCGGCGCCGGATACCGGTTGCGACGACGGCAAGGTGCCCTCCGAAGGGTATTCCACTGTGATGGACTCATCTGTCCGGGCATAGGATCCTCCATCAGAGGAAGAGGAGGAGGCCTTGGAGTGTTGGTTGTCTCGCTCAGCAGCTGGTTTCTTGCCGAGTAGTGATATTGTCGTGTGGAAAGGAGAACATCGAATCTTGAGAAATTGATTTAGTGGTATTGTTCTTGTTGCTGCACGGCTTCGGATAGGATTCGGCAGGGCTCTGCGTAGAGCTCGGCTGCCGGCGGGAAACATGATGGTTCAGCGGCCCGTGTTGTTCAGTAAGCCGTCCCGGTTCGGTGTGTATCCGGAGGAAATGATGTGAAATATGCACCGGGAACTTTTTTTTTCTGGTCAACAGAAACAAACAACCAGGACCTCTCAACCTAGCAATGTCAAAAACAACAAAGATCTACTTGGCGGGGCATTCGTACAGTAGCTGCTCACTACTGCTGTGTAAGCCACTGGCGATCAATGAGGGGTCGGGTAGCTTCTTTCCTTTTTCGGTTCCTTGCCACCGCGTACAGTTCTTGCTTGTCCTTAATCTGGAGGCTGGGAAGGAGGAGAGCTCCGTGCCTCCCTATCATGAGAAGGTGCTCAACATTGGCAAATGTCAACATTCACACGTCAATACGGGTTAGTATTCGTAGTTCTGGAGAACTCGAACTTGACAGGAATCCAAAAAAAGAACAAGGTCATATCCTTTTTTAAGGACTGGACGAGGAGGGGGACAACGACTGCTTCAAAGGACCAAGGAACATTCACATCCTCGGCCTTGATCCAAGGGTCCTGATTTTTGTCCACTTTGAGGTGGTGTAAACCTCCGTAGTCCTCGTCTACGTTTTGAAAAACTGCCTCATTGAGTTATCCAGGGCTAGTGAGCCTCCCTGCCGCCGTACTTACTGGTCCAGGGTTTGCTCTTATTACCACCGCCAACCCCAAGCGCCCAAGATCCGACGACACGGTTTACCACTTTACGCGTCCAACTCAACCAATCTCTCGAAACTGATCAATTCGGTCAATCCGTTGCATAATCAACGTTCAGCGCCTTTTCGAATTCAAAAGAACGGCCGACGACTCCAGGAACATGGTGATGAAGTCGCCTGCTCCCAAACTCACCTTCCACTTCCTCGCACTAGCATTGTATCTGTTTGGCAAATGCTGCCGAAGACAATCTCACCGAGTGCTGCATGGGCTGCCAGCTCCGACCCAGGAGAGGACCGGCAGTCAAATGTGTGTTTATCGATATTGGAATCGCAAAAGGCAAATGTACAAACTGCGTCTACTACAACAGGAAGACCTGCAATCCCAGCGAAAGTAAGTTACATTGATCCCAACCTGCTGCTGTCTGGAAGAAGAAGAAGCAGAAGAAACTAATGCATTACTATTCAGAGTTTGGAACGAAGTTGTTTGAGAAGCGGAACGCTGGAGACAAGCTCTTTCCCGACACCAGGAGGGTTCTCACCATGAGGGAACTAGAATGGCTGGAGCACCTGCTCGACGCCAAAATTGGTGAACGTGTATATCGCATGCAGAGTGCTCTGAGAAGGACCAAGGACATTAGCGACTGATGTCGCCGAGTTCGTGCTCCATGGGCAAAAGCCACCGCCATCACGTCGTAGTCGCGACTGTACAAAGGGTCTTCGCCCTGAAGCCTTGGTGGGGGACAACTTGATTCACTGGTATTGACTAGGTGCCAATTCCTAACGGCGTTCGTTCTCTAGCCAAAGAGCCTGCCTCAATCCTATAAAGTGCCCGTCCCGCCCAGGACAGGTTCGACAGCGGCAAGGGTACGAGCTTCGACCCGGGTAACGGCGGCGTTTGCTTCGAGTATGGCCAAGCGTCGGGATCTCCTAGGAGCGTCGCATGAAGGTCGTTTTGGTGCTTCAAACACCGCAACACTCCCTCTTAGTCTTGGAATTAGACAAGCTCTGGACTTAAACTGGGGGGAGGTAGACCAAGAAAGTGGAGGGAAGGTGAGGAAGCAGCAAATGGCAGGTGTAAATAGCTTCAAGTGACCCTGATCCAAGAGATACCCTCTCAGATGTGAGAATGGACAGTTGTTTCGATTACGAGGTAGGGCGTTCGGACTATAACTGAAAGGAGGGATTCTGTTTCGTGTGGGCCTCGCCTCCAAGTCTCTGGGGTAGAAGGGACTGAGATCTCTAGACGCTCATGTTAATTAACCTGTATGGTCTGGGTGGGCTTGGTTAAAAGACATTTAAATTGGGCGAGAGCCTTCCATATTGAGCATGCAAAACATAGATGATACCAAAAACGAGATACAAAGAAACAACGATGCTACGCTTGGACAACCAAAAACCTACTTGCTCACATGGCTCTCTCCTTGACACCGTCAAACCAATCTCTGCCCAACGGAATCCAAACATTTACATCCTGAAAACACCAAACTTGGTCTCTCCAGGGGCGACCTCATTTCTTCCGCCCAGGGCCGCTCTAAGCCCCAGACCCAGGTACCGTCTCGTATGGGCAGGCGGGATAATACCGTCATCCTAAATAATCAAGTCACGTCAGTAAAATACTCCCAACAGAACCATAAGTTAAAGGGGTGGAAAAAAAAACCCACCCATAACCTAGCACTCGAATAAACAGCATCACTCTCCCTCTCAATCCTCGCTTTCAGCTCGGGATCGACTTTCTGCCCAACAGTCTCCATAACAGCAGCGAGCTGCTCCCCGCCCATGACACCGATCCTCGCGTTCGGCCACATCCACAGAAAACGGGGACTATACGCCCGGCCACACATGCCGTAGTTGCCGGCCCCATAACTCCCGCCCACGACGACGGTAAACTTGGGCACGTCGGCACAAGCCACGGCAGTGACCAGTTTTGCGCCGTTCTTGGCGATTCCCTCCCGCTCGGCGTCTTTACCGACCATGAACCCGCTGATGTTTTGGAGGAAGACGAGCGGGATCCCGCGTTGAGCGCAGAGCTCGATGAAATGCGCGCCTTTGACGGCCGAGCTGCTGAATAAAATGCCGTTGTTGGCTACGATGCCTACCCGGTGGCCGTAGATGTTTGCAAAGCCTGTTACGAGGGTTGTCCCGTAGTCGCGCTTGAACTCGGCGAATACGGAGCCGTCGACTATGCGGGCTATGACTTCGTGAACGGGGAGTGGCTTGCGGAGGTTTGTCGAAGCCACTCCTAGTAATTCCTCGGCCGGGTAGAGAGGTTCTGCGAAGGTGGGATTGGGTGAAGAGGTAGTAGGCTGTTTGTTTTCTACCGGCCAGTTGAGGTTGCTGATGCATCGTCTGGCGAGCACGATAGCGTGCGCGTCGTCGACGGCCAGGTAGTCGGTCACACCCGAGACAGACGAGTGCATCTTGCCTCCGCCGAGATCCTCGGGGCTCACGACCTCGCCCGTGGCTGCCTTGACTAGCGGCGGCCCGGCGAGGAAAATGTGGCCTTGCTCTTGCACGATGATGCTTTCGTCGCTCATTGCGGGGACGTAAGCACCGCCAGCCGTGCAAGGGCCCATGACAACGGATACCTGGGGGATTCCTGCTGCAGACATGCGCGCCTGGTTGAAGAAGATTCTGCCGAAATGCTCGCGGTCTGGGAAGACGTCGGCTTGATGGGGGAGGTTGGCGCCTCCGGAGTCTACGAGGTAGATACACCTGTTATTTTGTGATAAAATCAGTATGCTTTCATGTCCAGGAATCGCAAAAGAAATCATCCAAACTCACGGGAGCTTGTTCTCCTTGGCCACCTCCTGCGCCCTCAAGTGCTTCTTGACAGTAATTGGATAATAAGTGCCGCCCTTCACTGTGCTATCGTTGGCGACAATCATACAAGTGACGCCCTCGACGACACCAATTCCCGTGATGATTCCTCCAGCGGGAACCTCGGGCGCTTCTGGGTACAGCTCGTGTCCGGCCAGCGGCGAGAGCTCCAGGAATGTAGTTCCCGGGTCAATCAGCGCGGTGACTCGATCCCGGGGCAGCATCTTCTTGCGCGCAATGTGCTTCTCCCGCGCCTTGGGCGGGCCACCGAGTTGCACTTTGCGCGTGAGCTCCTCTAGCCGGGCCATGGCCTCGCCCATGAGGCGCTCGTTCTCCTTGAACTCATCCGAGCTCGTGTCCAGTTCGGACTTGATTATTGAGATGGCCGAGGCTTGGTGCGGAGGTGTGAATGTGGCTACTGATCGGCTGGAGTTCGTGTTATGGTTGGTGATATGCGATCCGGACTGGCGGGTTGCGCAAGGACGAAGAGCTGTTGCAGAAGCTGTTGCTATCGACCGATGAGTTCGAGTCTGGCTGGCGACACATTGGCGACTCAATTGGCGTGCCGTGAGCAAGAGCATCTCGCCCCGCTTCGGCGTCGCTGTGAATGACATCTCGGAGTGGGGAACGAGTTGGGAATAGCTTCAATTGACAACCTCAATCGCTTGCTTGCTTGCTTATGCGGATTTCTTATTGAAGTAAAATCAAAGAAAGCAACCGCCAAAAAACTCGCAATCAGAAGCGCAGCTGTCGTCAAGCTCCTACGCTTCAGACTGAATGCTCGGGACAAGGGAAGATGCTCGGCATAACGATTGAGGAGTGGTTGTTTGGTTCCTGACTGACGTAGCGTGTGCACTGGAATGCACATGTTTGGATGGGAGATGGCTTGCAACGGCCCGAAGGAAGCCGCCACAAGCCGAGATCCCTAGCCTCTTGTCGTCGACATCACGGCCTCGGCTGAACCGAGCGAGGGGCTTCATAGGTCAATTCGTCGCATACGGAGTATCTTGTGCCACAGGAACAAACTAGGCTGGTTTTCTAGTGTAGAAACTCAATCGACGAACTCTGACTTTCCCTTTTACTTTTGAGCCTGCAGTCGCAAAGCAAATCGTCTTCCTTTCTGACCTCACCACACCCACCACAATGGCCAACACCATGATACCCCGAGCGCTGGCTCGCTCAGCAAGATCAACACTGTCCACTCAGCTGCGACTCCCACTATCCCAAGTTACCCGACCATCAATCCCCTCAGCAGTCTTCCGCCAACAACAACAACACCAAACCCGAAATGCCTCCTCCTCCAAACATCCCCAAGGCTTCGAGCCGCCCTCCCCTGCAGACCTAGCCGAACTCCGCGAGCGCGTCCAGGAATTCGCCCGGCGCGAGCTCACCGAGGAAGTCGCCGCGCAGACAGACAAATCCAACGTCTTCCCCAACGACATGTGGCTCAAACTAGGCGACGCGGGTCTCCTCGGCATCACGGCCGACGAGGACGTGGGCGGCCTAGCAATGGGCTACCAAGCGCACTGCATAGTGATGGAAGAGCTCTCCCGGGCGTCCGGCTCCATCGCGCTCAGCTACGCAGCCCACTCGCAGCTCTGCGTCAACCAGCTGCAACTCAACGGGTCCCCAGAGCAAAAAGCCACCTTCTTGCCGGGTCTCATTTCCGGCCAAAAGATTGGCGCCCTGGCCATGTCCGAGTCTGGCTCCGGCAGCGACGTGGTTAGCATGCGCACCCGCGCCAAAAAGGTCGACGGCGGGTATCTCCTCTCGGGCTCGAAAATGTGGATTACCAACGGCCCCGACGCGGATTACATCATTGTCTACGCCAAGACGGACCCCGACGCCGGGTCAAAGGGCATAACCGCCTTCATCGTCGAGACCAAATCCGCGAAAGGATTCTCCTGCCTGCGAAAGCTAGACAAGATGGGCATGCGCGGCTCCAACACAGGCGAGCTGGTATTCGAAGACGTCTTTGTGCCCGAGTCCAACATCCTAGGCAAGATAAACGGCGGCGTAAAAGTCCTAATGGAAGGTCTCGACCTCGAGCGCCTCGTCCTCTCGGCCGGTCCGCTGGGTCTGATGCAAGCTTCGCTGGACGTGGCGCTGCCCTACGCCCACAGCCGTAAACAATTCGGCACGCCCATTGCGCATTTCCAGCTGCTGCAGGGCAAGCTGGCGGATATGTACACCAAATTGCAGGCGTCCAGGGCGTACACGTATGCCACGGCCAGGGCGGTCGACGAGCAGGGGATCATCAAGACGCAGGACTGCGCGGGCGCGATCTTGTATGCTGCTGAGCGGGCGACCGAGTGCGCGCTGGATTGTATACAGATTTTGGGCGGTATGGGGTATATGGAGGAGATGCCTGCTAGCAGGATCTTGAGGGATGCTAAATTGTATGAGATTGGGGCGGGGACGTCGGAGGTTAGGAGGATGGTTATTGGGCGGGCTTTTAATAAGGAGTTTGCGCATTTGTCGTCGTAGTACGTCGTAGGAGAAGTAGTAGTGGTGTTGTGAGTTGTTTGATGATAGCATTGTGCCTTATGTATGCACTGGCGAGCTCTGGGCGATGTTCTGCGTGTTAATCTTCTAGTTTTCATCGAGGGCTTCCCATTTCCCTTGAAATAGTTACGTCCGCAGCATGGCATTCTTTTCTTTTTTGGTTATAGCACATAGTGGTCTTGGGTAATCATCTACCTAGACGAGCTTAATGTAAGGTAAGCCTTATTATAGGTAATCCTCCATCTACAACCTCGTCTCTAGTTCATCCCAATTTCATACTAGATCATACACCGTTTTTACAGCTCCTGTGGTCAGTTATTCAAGTCTCCCCAAACAAAAAGACCCCCTTGCCCGTCCTAAACCCCTCCAACGTCCCCTGAACAGCCTCCTTCAATACATTCTCCTCAGTATCCCAATCCCACTTCACCTCCTGCGTCGGCGCAATCTTGAACTTGCCCTCCCTTATCAACTCAACAATCTCATCAATCGTCTTTTTCTTCTCCCCAGGAAACTCTTTGCTCCACTCGCTGAGCCAGAACCCCTCGAACCTGAGTCGTTTAAAAATCTGCGGCCCCGTAGGAAACGGAAAGCTCTGCCTCGACATGCCCCCATATGTCACCATTGTTCCTTTCGGTCCAAGGGCTTTCACCACCGCAGACGCGGATTTCCCGCCTACACAGTTGAGTCCCAACATGACGGGTTCTTTGCCCCCGCGAGTGAACTCCTCCTTTAGACGGGCGCCAAATGACCGGTCGAGAAATTCATTCTCTGTAATAACCACCGTTGCCCCCAGGTCTTTGAGTTCTTGCTTGAGGGCGTCTGTTTCTTCAGGGGTGGAACGTTCGCGGACGACGTTTATGCTTCGCAGCCCCCAGAGTTTGCCCAGTTGGATGGCGGCTCGTCCGACGCCGCTGTTTGCCCCGTTTTGGAGGAACCATGCACCGCCCGAAACGTCGCTTCCCCGGGAGAAACTGTCAATGGAGAGTTTGATGAGGTCTACATAGTCGCGTAGCATCCTGTATGCCGAGCAGGGGTTTACGCTAACTGTCGCGACCTGGACAGGCGTCAGGCCAGTAATGCCCTTCTCACCACCGATTTTGAACAAAGCCTTGTCGGCATTTTCGACGACTGCGTGAGTTCGAAAAGTGCCGAAGCCAGTGGTAGAGGGGATAACCCAGTCGCCTTTTTTAAACGTCTTGACCTTGCCGCCTACAAAGACGACCTCGAAGCAGCCTTCGTTTCCTGGAATGGCCGCGGGCTCGGGGGTTCCGAGGAGGGGCGAGAAAGTAGGCTTGACACCGTAGGTTCCTTGGATTGTGTTCACGTCGGAGGGGTTTACTGGTGCTGCGAGGGTTCGTAGGAGGACGGCCCCGTCCGGGAGGCTGGGACTGATGGAGTGTCGGTGCAGGTGTAGCACGTCGATGGGTTCGCCAAATTTGGAGAATACCAGGGCTTTGGATTGGGTGTACCCGTAGGGTCCGGATAGGTACCGGATTTGAGAGGGGGGGCCAGCGGGGCGGAGATGAGGTTTGCATAGTAGGGGCCGCGCTGATCTGGGGGCGGAGCAGCAGAGGCTGCTACGACCGCCGGTCCCGAAGACGGCTCGGGGGGTGAGGGTTGCCGCCATGTTAAAAAGTGTCGTAAAGTGTTGGTGGCTTGATAGGCTTGTGTGTTTGTCTTTGTGAGTGAAAATGAGTTTTAGAATAAGAGAATGTCAAATGAGATTGTTTTTCATTTAAGATGACTGATGAAAGCCAATCGGAGTTCCGCAAATGAGTCGATCTCAGTCCCAATCCGTCGAGGTTTATGACACCCGGTTGGAAGTCGATAAGAGCAGCTGCAGAGCTGGTGGATGAGTTGATGTTGTTGATAGAAGTGGATCACCAAATCATCCGTGGAACCACCCGGCCGAATGGATAGCTTCTTCACCTTGAAGTGATAACAGCTTGACGAGCTTTGTTGATGACAAATTTCATCCAACTGAGAATCGCTTAGTTTAATTGAGACTGAGAAAGAAAAATCTGTTTAAAGCTCGAGTTCCGAGCAGAATTGTCGTGGGTTGCCTGAAGTTTGAGAAACCAGCGCCGATAAGAGCTGTTGATAGGAGCTCTTTGAATGACGTCTACAATACAGGTACGTACGGATACGGAGTACCGGAATTGAGGGTCTTGCTGACTAACAAACCCGCTTATGTAAACCCACGAAGAGGCCGGAACGGACCAATGAGAGCAGGGGGATCTAGCCAATTCCCCCACGGAATTCTGAGGCAAGCTCGGGCCGTTGAGGACCGGGGCGGGACATCGTGAGGGTTCCAGTCCAGGCAGGGTCCAGGCCGTTAACAGGAAAAGCCTGATTCTCAGTGCTCACCAGGCGAGGTATTCCCTTGCACCCCAATGGAGGACCGCATGAACCGCTCCCAAGAAATTTATAGTTATTTCTCCAACTCACTATCACCGTCATATGAAGCTATGAACATGGTCAAGGTCAAATCGAATCCTATCCACAGCTCGACATATTATTATTTATTCTGATTAGAAATAAGGATAAGTTACCCAAGTATCAAAACAAGTTATAAACCAACTTGCCTAGGCAAATTGTCAATGAAACCTGAATACCTGATGACCATCCCGATTTATAGCGCACCCAGCTATAAATGCACGACAAAAGGGGTCAAAGCGAAATAAGCAACAAGAATACGACCCTTCTCTCCATCCTGAGTGGCGTAATCCCCTCACTTTTGCTTCTGAGTCCGTGGCTCGCATCTGACATGGAAATTGAAATTTGTCTTGCCGTTCCATCTCTCCTGCTGGCTTGTCGAGGAATCGGTCAAGTCTGGTCGAGACGTTGCGCCGTGCAAGGGCAACGGTGAGCGAGTTGACCCCGAGAGCGACCTGGTTAACTTTGCCATCTCGGTCAAGATCAAGGGTGATCCCTTCCTATATCATGACTGAGAATGCGAAACCGGCCTGATGTCAAATTGAGAGCCAAGAAAACCACCGTCGGTGAAGTATTGATATTGATAAAGTAATAAGTGCCATAATATTCATAGAGAAATGGCTAGTTCCTCTTGCTCTTCCCACCTCTCCTACCCGCTCTCTCCGACAAGAATGATTTATGTGCAAAACATATGAAAAGCGAAAAGCAAATAGTCGTCCACCCATGAAAGTAATCGATAACGTAGATCGAGAGGGGTATGTATAAGAAATGATGTGTGTATCCATGACGTTAAGTAAGGCAGATAGGAAGTTGTGCATGACAAGAGAGACATACTGGATAGTAAATAGAGCAACGAACAAAAGAAAAGGGCAAGCAAATCCGCCATAGATAGCACACATTTTGTATCTCAGAGATAGGCCGAGATTTGCTGAAGAAGTGGGATATATTTTGTCGAACAAAGAACCATCACCGCCCAACATTACTCCGAGAAGGGAAGAAAGGAAATTCGCTGGGTATCATCTGATCACCACTCCTTCAGTGAATGTCCCTTCACCGGGACACCGGTCATGATATCTCTTAGCTCGATAGCAATTGGTGGTCGGGATGGACGTTGTTGGACGCTGAGAGTAGACCATGACTTCGGACCCGGTCGACTATTTTATGTTCTTGAACAAATCGTTGCCGAAACTCAAATCTTGTTCGTGATCGATCTTGGATTTCAGTTCGTTGAGCTCGGGAATCATTGGCGGCGGAGGCCCCATCGACTTCCGGTCCTCTATTGGTGATGTTGGGCTGAGCGGCGTGCTGGCGCGTTTCGTCGAGGAATCGTTGCTCCGGAATCTGCTGAACCAACCACTCGACCGCTTCGCCTTCTTAGGGTCGGCGGTGCTTGCAGCGCTACGGCTCGCCGGCCTTGCGTGTTCTCCGTCGGTGCCATTCTCTTCACCATTGGCGTACGCGTTGTTGAGAAGGTTTCGGCTAAAGAGCCGGCGGATGCTGCCCGGACGACTCGACAACGTAGGAGATGACGGGTTGTCCTCTGCCGGTCTTTTCATGCCGGTTGTGGGGTTGGAGCTGGTAGACTTGGGCGATGTCGCGTCCGTTTTGCCATTGGCAACCGTCAGCTTGCCATCTTTTGGCGTCTCGGGCGGCGTTGGAACGGATGGCTCAATTGGCGAGGGGAGAGGTGGCGGGATGTCGGTTCCCTCAGTCAGCGAGCCGAACTTGAACTCAAGTGCGGGAAGCTCGAAGCGCTTGCCAGGCACAGTCGCCGTTTGTGGCTTTGACACCGAATTAGTCCTGGACGGCATCGTTGTGGTGTGGTGTCAACGGTTTCGTTTAGTGTGTCGAGGTGTCGAGAATCGAGATCGGGTTTTGTCAACGGGGCCAAGAATAAATCCTGACAGTTGAGGATGGAGATCCAGGTGATAGACTTCCCGGCGCGGTCAATTTCGTCCGAGTAAACGGTCCGAGGTAATGCCAGGGAAAAGTATGTCGGCAACAACAAACGCTAAGCTCGAAATACAAGAAGCCAAAAGCTCCTCGAAAGTTTAAAATGCCGAAGAGAA
Source organism: Rhypophila decipiens (assembly GCA_033297075.1). Taxonomy (NCBI): domain Eukaryota; kingdom Fungi; phylum Ascomycota; class Sordariomycetes; order Sordariales; family Naviculisporaceae; genus Rhypophila; species Rhypophila decipiens. The sequence continues at coordinate 54,634 of MU858150.1, forward strand.
AGTAGATGGAGTTCGGATTGAAGGAGAGTCCGTCGCCAGGTGGCTTGGGCGAGAATTATGAGTTCCGGGGGGCTGGTGCCGAGAACTCAAGGGAGTGGAGCGAGAGGGAAGGCGGGTCGAGGCGGATCGGCACAACGCTCGGGCGCGGGGATCCGATGCAACGTCCGTTAAAGATGCCGAAGAGAGGGTCAATTGGTGAATACAGGTATAAAAGATCGTGAAGGACGCGGCTCTGGGCACTTGAGTTTCTGGGTTAAGTCACACAAGCAGCAGCTGTGTGAGTGTTGAGAGAGCTCGAAGCTATCTCTGAAGGGCCCTGTTATGAATTGAGAAGGGGACCCCAGGGGAATTTTTTAGCGGGGACCTGCGTGGAGTTGGAGCCTGTCAGGGTGGAGCACACCTGAAGAGGAAGGCCAAGCGCTCTCCAGGAATGGAAATTTCGTTTATCTGACACCTGCACCAGAATCCACAACGGTCTGACGGTTGTGGGCAGGCCGTTTTCCACCATGGGGGAGGCTTGGCGCGGCAGCCTTGCTTGTTCATCACTGCCCCTGGAGAGCCGTGACCCTGTTTGACATTGATTACGCCGTTGCGTCGCCCACGTCAAGGTTGTATCCATATCAGCGGATGGTATCCGTATTTGGTGCATATCAGGATGGATGACGACTCTGGGTTGAGGTTGTGAACCTTGTCGGCGAGCAAAACCGAGACCCCCGGTCGGCTCTTTGTTTTCCCCGCCCAGTTTCTTAACAAGGGACCTGACGGAATCCATCAGGGTTCCCGCATTTCCAACTTTACGAGGGCAGACTCAACCCGGGTGGGTTTACCAACGGCTCGAGGCCTGACCGGCCGGCCGGTCACCGGTTCTTGTCCGATTTTGCCCATCTTGTCAAGTTATCCAGTCCAACTTTCCCTTGCCCTCAAAGGACTTGAAAGACTACCGGTAGTGTCCCGAGTTCATGCTCCATTGAAATTCCCTGGGTATAGTAGTGCACCCCGTTTCACAAGGACAAGCCCGCACCATGCAGCCGTCCTGGTTTGGACCTGTGCATCGGTATGCTATGCATTTATGTCAGGGATTGGCCTGTTTGTCCATTGGCTCTTACATCTTGCAGGAACCTGGAAACAGGGCACTCACAAGGCTGTGGCACAAGACAATGCAAGCAATCTGAGCCGAATCTGTTCCCGGGTCTCGCTTGACTATGGATATCAGTCGGTAAGCGGAGGCCCTAAGAAACAGTTGACTTGTTCATAGCCGATATCTCACCAAGCATACTGGCCTCTCTTGTTGTCTTTATGCAAAATCGTCCAGTGGTTAGTTATCTCAAATCCCGAAGGTCCTATAGTCAAGCTCGGATTGACGAAGCTAAAGAAAATTGTCGTTCTCATTCATCTATTCCGTCAACTAGTTGTCCGTACAATGTGAGGTTTCACATCCACCACGACTACCACTTTTGTTCCAGAAACGAGTGCTCCTCGATCGTCCCACCAGCCTTTCTGTGTGACAAGTGAGATCTCGGTATTGTTCCGTCGTATCATCCTCTCCAACTGCCTAGTCTGTGATACCGTGGGGTCGAGGGTTGTTCCTGGATATTGTTTACGGGCCTGCCTTGTGACTGTCAAGTCAGACTACACATACATGGCCGGGAGGTTCGTCAAGTAGCACGCTATATCTGCACTCAGTGACAAATAAGTGACAAATTTCCAAATACCATACTCCGGATCCCGAGTTGAGTCAACTACGCTGCGACAAAGCAATCGGTCAGTCCATATCATGCCACGCCGGATCTTGCCAGATACTACTGTTTCTCAACCAAACACGCAAAACGCAAAATCTCGATGAACTTGCACCACAGCCAAGTCCTTCCATGCGGTTCCCCCGTCGCCTTCGTATTCGGATCGCTGTTTCGGATCTCAACCCGGTCAAACAGTTTCCTGATCTCTTAATCAAGAAGACCCGACCATACATGTTGTTTCTCATCATCCTAATAATCTCCACGAATGACATCGAACTGACAAGTGCGGATCCCCCTCCTCCTCGTATGATGTAACCCCAAGACCTGAGGAAACCCTCCTCATACCGTGTTGGATTGGGCTACTTGGGGACAGCATGTTTCTGTGTCCATTCTCTCGCTGTCGCAATAGCCGCCTGCTCGTCTTCCTTCCAGCTCTTGGCCACGTCGGGGGCCAGCGGGTCGTCGGGATTCGGTGCGCCCAAAAGGGCCTGAATCGAGAGGAGAATCGTCCGGATCTGAAGGGCAGGCGACCAGTTGTCTAGTGGCAGGTCAAAAGTAAGCTTCTGAAAGAACCATACGTTTTGTATCTCAGGCAACTCTTACTCTTCAGCACATCCAAGCAGATACGTCCCAGCTTATCGACGTTCGGGTGGAAAATCTTGGTTAGAAATCTAATCTTGGGCGGGGTCATGGGGTAGTCGTCGGGAAGGAAAAGCTCGAGCTTGAAGACACCGCCTAGATCCGAAATGTCAGCGTGCTGATAATGGTGGCGGGGGTTTGGGCGAGGCGAGCAAACCTTCGTATGGTGATTGTGAGGGGCCATGGATCTCGACATCAAAGTAGCGGAGGTTGTCTTCGTGGGGAACGGCGCTGATACCGGGGACACTGTCATCATGAGGTCAGTTGGATGCCAATCATCCAGCAAGATGGGATGCGCACGGTTCGGCCATCAGCCTCTCAGTCTCTTTGACAATTCTCTTTGGAAGCGCCATGGTCAACGATGTGTGATCGGCCTTGCGAACAGAGCGATGGGTTTGTATCGCTTGGAAGACAGTATGCTGCCTTGCAAGATAGTCGTCGCCAGAGAAGCGGGGCTGTTCCTCGTCGGAATGTTGGACAAGCTCGAGATGTTCCGACAAAACGGACAAAGTGCACACGTTGTCGGGTTTTCTTCAAGAAGCAGGAGATGGGTTCGTAATCAAGACGCTATCGTATATAAAGGGTTGTGTTATTTGGAAGTTCGCGTTTGCGGTCAGTCACCAGGAGCCTTTGATCAGGGAGGTGATTAAGGTGGGATGTGCCTGACCGGGTGTCCCGATAAGCGCACGGACCAGTTTCCGCCTGCATTTTGATCCCTGCAATTTTGGACAAGGCTCTTCACCAGACAGCCCTGAAAGATCTGGAGAAACCCGCTGGAGTGCGCCCGCATCCGATGCTGCATCACACGAGGAACAAAACCGACATCTCAATCTCAGACTAGCTTCTTCAATACTTTCCTTTGAGTTTTATTTGTGTATGATAACCCTTGAACTCTACCGTATTTCAAGCACGCAATTCAATTCTCATATGCTCTTCCTGCCTCATTTTATATGAACTTGCAATCACTTCATTCTTTTACTATCCGTGTATGGGCTCCACTCAGGCACTGTTCCATACTACGAATACCGTATTGAACTCAGGTTCCCGGCTTCAACCCTCGGAGCCATCCATTCCCTGGACTCTTGGACAGTCACTTCCTAAAGCAGGAATAATATGACAGTCTCACAATGCCCATCGTGATCGCGCCAGCCGCTTCCATCCAGACGTTCCCCACCTCCTACCATGCCTTCGGCCTTTGACCGTCTCTCCGACCTCCCTAAGAAGGGCAAGTCAATAAAGTCGGCATTTGACAGCGAGAGCTTTGACGCTGATGGAACGATCCATGTGGATGGCCTCGTCGGATCTGCAACTATCTCCCCTTCGGGACGTGATGTTGCTCTTGCGTCTCCCGATGGCCTGGCAATCATCGATCTAGACTCGCCATGGAGCCCTCCTCGAAGACTGAGCAGTCATGGGCTACCCTGGCTGGTGGTGGATGTGCAGTGGTCCCCGTTTGCTGTCCGTGACTACTGGGTTGCCTCGACGGCCAACCACCGGTGCTTGGTGTGGAATCTCAACCTGCGGGATGACTCAACCTCCGGGGCCATCGAGCACTCCCTCCAGGCTCATAGTAGAGCCATCACCGACATCAACTTTTCCGCCCACCATCCTGACCTCCTGGCTACATGTGCCGTCGATGGATACGTTCATTGCTGGGATCTTCGAAGGCCGCGACAGCCTGCATTGACCTTTTGCGACTGGTTTGCTGGAGCAACGCAGGTCAAATATAATCGTCAAGACCCTCACATCATTGCATCGTCCCATGACCGATGGCTTCATATCTGGGACGAGCGAAGGACTGCAGAGCCTCTCAAGACCATCAGCGCCCATACATCCAAAATCTATGGCGTGGACTGGAACCGCACCAAATCCACAAGCGTCGTCACATGTTCTCTGGACAAGAGCATCAAATTCTGGGACTACAGCAAGAGCGATGAGACTCCTGAGCGGGTGATCCGGACTGACTTTCCGGTATGGCGTGCTCGCCATACTCCTTTTGGCCGGGGGCTGCTTGCGATGCCCCAAAATGAACCCGGTGATCTTTATCTATTTGATCGTCGAGACGAGCCGGATGCGCCAGTAGACAGCGCAACCCCGCCCGTCGCGGTTTTTCAGGGCCACGGGAATCACAAAGTCAAGGAATTTCTATGGAGATTTCGTGGAGGAGTGGACAGCGAGGGCCTGGATAACCGCGAGTTCCAGCTGGTATCATGGGGCGAAGACAACGAGCTCCGCCTTCAAAAGGTCGAGTCCAAGTATCTGGAGGCTGTCGGCTACAAGCGGGGAACAGCAGTGAGCAAGAACCTGAATATCACGCGCAAAGGTGCCATCTATAAGACGTTTCGCACCGTGGATGATACGGTTCATCACGATCGAAGGAGCGCTACGATGAGCGACCCGCGGCCCGGAAGCGGCGGACAATATCGCCGAAGTGCCCTCAGTGTTGGCTTGCGCTCGAGGCTCCCTCGCGTCGGGCCAACCTGGCGAGGGACCTCGATGAAGGCCAAAACAGGCTCAAGCAAGAAGCTTGACAAGAGCCAACTCCAAATCGGATGGATGAAAGGCATTAATATGACAAAGCGGAAATCCGGCAATGATGTTGCTACAGGTGCTTCCCAGGACACGAGCATATACAGCCCTGGATTCGATGACGGCTGGGCTGACCCCGAGTCCATCCAGGACGAGTTTATTCGTATAAGTAACCAGCTCCCGAATGTCACGTGGGAGAGCATTGATATGGATACCTTGATACTAAAAGCTTCATTGAAGGGACCATGGGGCGTCAATGGCGAAACCATCTTCTTCAAGGTCAAAGTCGACATTCCGACCAGTTACCCTCATACCAAGGCGCCAAAGTTTTACGTCGAGAAGTCTTCGTTTATGCCCGAAGAAACGCACAAGAAGATGGAAAAGGAACTACACCAACTCGCGCACGAATTCTTGCAGAGGAAGAAGAACTGCCTCGATGTTGCTTTTACATATCTGCTGGGCGAGGTGGACCTGGAGAACAGCACGACATTCTTCAAGAATGTTCGAGACCTTGATGACGATCTCGATGGATTGGCAGATGAGAGTTCGAGCGAAGAGGACGAGAGTGACATTCCGGCAGGTGGTTCGGCCTCGATGTCTCTTGAGCTTACGGCGAGCACCGAGCTGGATCCTACAACCACTCTGGCACCTACTCAGCGCCCGGCCGTCCCTCCGCTTCCGAGATTCTGCGGCGCTAGGTTTACGAACGACGGTAGATTGGTATGCTTCTTCCCTACCAAAGAAGAAAAGGCACGTGCTTTCTTTGCGGTTTCCAACCCCGACACGCTTCGTGAGCGTCCCAAAGGCGAACCGACGTTTGCTGGGTTTGGCCGCCTTGCACGGGATTCACCACCACCGAAACATAGATATCACGACGAAACTTCGGCCACTGAGGAGCAGTCAGGGGAATCGGACGATGAGGGAGAAAGCTCGTCGAGCGATGACTCTGAGCCCACAACTATGGACAAGATCAGCCTCTGGTACCATCCCGGGCGTCACTTCCGAAAGACGTGGAGTGCCGACGAGTCTCTGCGTTCGAGCAGAGGCGAGGCCGGCGCTGGGACCGGGACAGGATCTGGCACCGGCACCGGCACTGGTACTGGTACTGGAGCCAGCCGAAGGAGGGCCGGTAAGCCCAAGAATATAGTCTCTATCCACGACTTCCGAAACGAATTGCCATCCAAGAAGCAGTTTGCGCAGGAATATGCAATCTTTGGCGACGGTGCTGATGTATGCAATCACAATGCCATGGTGGCGGAGAAATATGGATATCCTGACCTAGTCCAAGTCTGGAAATATGCAGCTCTTTTGTTGCGACGGGACGTTCCCTTGGAGCTTCATCGGCCGCATTACAGAAAAGAGTCTGTCCTCGTCATTGCAAGGGACGCGGTGGCACGAGCTGAAGAGGAAACGAGCTTCTCGGGCCGTGTGAAATGGGGTTATCATCCGCTCGCTCGGGAGCTGATCACCGACCTCGTCGACTACTTTGAGAGGATTGCGGATATCCAAATGCTGGCAATGCTGACGTGCATCTTTGGCGATTCAACCGCTGAAGATGGAGTGGCCTACGCCGAATCACACCTCCCTCAGCCTCAAACACCACTCCCAATGAAGGCGCCTTCGTTCTCTCTTGAATATTTCCCGACAGATCCCGAACTCTGGAACATCAACTACCGAAGTCAAGCGAGCTCTGCCATCACAACCCCCAGAACAGCCCACACCCCAATCATGTACTCGGGCTCTCAATGCTCAGAAGAATACGCCTTCCTTGGACCAGCTTCAAACTCGTATTCCTGCGGCGAGACGCCTCCCCAACCTCACCACCTCCGAGAAGCCGACCACACGCAGAGCCTGTCCACCTCCCCAAATACTCGATTCTTCATGCGCTCCAACTCGGCAATGGCAGCTGCATCCGCGGCCTTTGCGAGCCTGCCCCAGAGACTAACCGGCGGCGTGGTCTCCATGGCAGGATCCCCCCCTGAGCCGCCTAAGAAGCGCCTCAGTCCGGCCGAGACCATCCTGAGCAACTTTGCCCCGAGCGCCATAACCTGGGGAGCATCAACCATCTTTGGCGGCAACACCGAAACAACGCCCGGTACAGCGCGAACCTCACTGTCAGATGATGAATACCGGAAAGATGAGCTCCTGTCAATGGTGCCCGTCGCGGTATCATGTATCCCCGAGAACCAAGGATTATTCGACGACGACGGCTGGATGCCCACCTCGCTCCTCGACTCGGCCCGCAACGCAGTTTACTCGAGCTACCGATATGCCTACGCCGAGATGCTACACATGTGGGGGCAGCCCTTGTCCCGATTAGAAATCATGAAGTTCAACGTCCTGCGCGAGGACAGCCACGGGGAATCGTTTAGTTCTGGCCTGACTCCTGATACCGGTAGCGGACATTACAATCCACACCCCGAGACAGATCGAGAGTCCTCGGCAACAGGCGCTACTTCACCGACCGTCCCATTCGGCGGCAGGCGGGAACAACTCCAATCACTGCTTCTCTCAGGTCGAGGCCTCGACGTAACGGGCATCTGTCGAATCCACGAGACGCAGCTAGACCCAGTGGAATACTCGCGCCCAACTCACGGCCTTGTCGGCGGAGCTGTCGGAACCTGTGACCGCTGCTCTTCCACACCCAACCACCACCACCACAACAGTCACCAGGGCAGCAAGATCCCCCAGATGCAGTTGAGATGTGTATACTGCATCGAACCAATCGACGCCTTGTACCCGCCCTGTCTAGGCTGCGGCTGTGCGTTTCACGAGCTCTGTCTGCGGGAATGGCATGACATGGGGGAAATCGAATGTCCAGCCGGAGACGAGTGTGACTGCGTAGACGAGGCGAATAACGGGCAGGTTGAGTCTTGGCCTGCGCTGCGGGCGGCGGTGGAGATGGCTAGGACCAAGGTGTATGTTGCGTTTTTGGACAAGAATCCCCCTGCTACTGGTCTAAAGAAACTTGCTGGGAAGGGGAATTTGAGTTCCGGGAGGCCGAGACGACGGTCTGTTCCTACTGATTTGTCCAAGTTTGTGGGGATTGGTGAGCTTGAGGATGAAGACGATGATGATGATGGTGATTCGGGGGGCCGCACCACCTCGGGGAGGAGGAGGTTAGATGATGATAGTAGTGAGACTAGGAGTGTCATTGGGATTGGGGTTAGTAGTAGGAGAAGTACGAGTCGCTTTCGGAGCTTTGAGGGACCACAGCAACCCGATTACTACCCACGGGGACAGAGAGGAGAAGAAGAGCAGGAGGAGGAGGAGATTCGTGAAGGGCTGGATATCAATCGCCAGGATTGGGAAAGTGCCAGTGGTGGTTCTGGTTCAGGTTCAGGTTCAGCTTGGTCAAGTCACTACTCCAGACAAGGGGGGACCCAACAGCAGCAGCAGCAGCAAGGGAAGAGAACAAGTCATCTGAAACCTGCCCCATGGGACGGTGATGAGCCCATCTCTGCGGCTAGACTGAGCTTGGGGAATAGACTCAAAAAGTCGCTCGGTGAAGGCGGGAGACCGAGCAGCGCGTTTAGTAGGAAAAAGTCGGGGTATCCTAATGCTAGTGGGAGTAGTAATACCGGTGGTGGTGGGGGTTGATGAAGTTTCTACCTTGGAAGGCAAAGAAGAAAAGGATAAGGAAAGAGGGAAAGAGGAGAAGAGGAGAAGAAGAAAGGAAGAAAGGAAAAGGGTTGTAATACCATGTATGTGTATGTATGCATGTATGTATGTATGTATGTATGTATGTATGTATGTAACTTACCTTTGTTATTCCGGGGCAGAACACTACCTACCCTACCATACCGTCTCATGAATCCATGCCAATCGGTTCAATATTTACTTAAATGAATCAGTGGTGAGATTGTTCACAAGGTTGGTGCCCGCCTTTTTGAGGACGACCAGACCTCGAACTTAAGGATGATAAATAGGATATAGAGGTTAGTTCACTTCATTGTTATTTTAGTTGTATCATTTTGAGCAAGATTCCATCTCTTCTCATTGCCTGTTTTTGATACCGAGCATCTAAAATCTACAAAAGACTCTTCGTCCTCTCATCCCTTCACCAAAAAGTGCGTTAGAGACCAAGACGAAAATAAATAAAATAAACACGCAGGCCGTGAGTAATGATCCACAACATCACGAAAAATTCCACCTCAGAATAAATAAAAGACTTACGACCAATTCTTGCCAAAAAACTCCAGGAGGGTCTTGTAACCCCGAACATACTCCTCCTTGACACGGTCCTTGGACAAGTCGGCGCGCGCCGCCATCCAGCCGTGGATCTGGTCCTTGAAAATCTCGACGTGCTTGGCCACCTTGAGCTCCTCCTCAAACTGCAGCACCTTGTCGACCGGCTCTTCGCCCGAGGCGAGCATCGCAAAGGGGACCTTGATGCCCGACGCGTCCTTGGGCTCGACCATGGCCGGGTGAGCCGCTGCTCCGATGGAGAAGGGGTTCGAGTCGCCTGACGTTACGAGGGAGACGACTTTGCCGCCCCAGCAGAACTATTTGGGCAAGTTGGTTAGTTTTCTTGGGTTCCTCGCAACACAGGTTGGAAAAGGGACTACTTACACCAAGGATTCCCCATGACTTGATGGACGGGTACTTCTCGCCGAGCGACTTGACGATGTCGGGAACCTGCTTGGCGACACTAGGAGGAGGGAATTTGCCAAAGAAGGCGCCGAGGTTCTTTTGCTTCTCCTCGGTGTTGGGTGGGTACCTGATTTGCATTGTTGATATTTGCTCGTTGATATGGTTGCAACTCAATAGCAGATGATCGATATACGTACCACTCAATCGGGCATGGCTCTCCCTTGAACCAGTCGGGAATAAAGACCTTGTATTTCTGGTGCTCGTCGCTACTGGAGAGAATATCGGCACCTTGGATCGTCTGGTCAAAGAAGCCGAAAATGTCGTAGATGACTACAATACCCTTGGCGGCATCTTCGGGACCGGTGACGTCTGCATGTGGCTACAGGTTAGAGTCTAGAACAAAATGGTGAGAGGGATGTTGTTGACTTGCATGTCTTCAGGCCCCCAATATCCTCCTCGTATGAGCCCTTGGCCTTGTATCCTGTGGACACAACAGGAGGGACGTTACAGCTGTTTGAGGGTCAGATCAGGCTTGTCATTAGGTTGTTGGAAGCCATGGATCGTCTGGACATACCAAGCCTCGCTGTGTCCGTGGGATGCTGGCATGGTAGACATGGTGGCGGTTTGTTGGATGAGGTGCCTGGGAGTTGTACTATGTTCCAAAAAGCGCCTAGGTTGAGAATGACGGGTCAATGGCGACGCCAAACAAAGATCACTCTGGATATAAGAACTGGCAGCTGGCCTCGGCAAGCTGGAGATGACTGATCGTGGGAGAATCACAGAGCGAATCTGGTTGGGTCTTGGCATTGGGAGTTTTGAGAATATCAGTAAATTGAGATCAAAAGAAAGCCACTTACTCGGCGGGACTGATCGGGTTCTTCTATCGATCGGATGGAAGGTTGACGGGTGAGGGGTAGCTCGATGAACAAGAGCTCCTGATGTCATATATACCCCACCATCGGGAATAGCTAGGGGTTGAATCGGCAGTGGCCCGGGGGTGTCCTTATTGTAGCCAATCAAATGTTGGTATTCATCAAGGTTCCCAAAAGCTCAGGAGCGATTTTGACCTCGAATCAATCTCAGCTCCCGGTCACTTTCTCATAATGATGACCGGGAAGGTGCCATCAAGATCACGAAACATGCACCTGTATCAACGGCCAAGAGGGAAATTGCTCTAAATCAGTTGTAGGTTTCGCATTGGTCAACCGAACCACACCGGTCGCATATTCTCAACAGAGCACCGTCATAGACTCATAACCCTGAAAGGAATATCGTTAAGACAACAGCCTCAGCAAGAGAAAACAAGGAAGAAAATAACAAGGTATCCCGTTACCCACCACTCTAACGAATTCCTTCTGCCAAGTTTCATTTCCTTTTCATCGTATCAAGACATCCATCCCTTTTTCATCTTTCACAACGCCACAGGAAGAAACAAAAAAGGGGCTAATACACAGACACAGCAACCTAGCCACACACAATAAACGCGTCCAGACCGACGAGCATTTTCAAGCCGGACTAGGAATAGGCTGCCTCTCCTGAAAGTCGATGCCGGGCTTGATATCGCCATCAGCTGCTTCGGCCGTCGTCCCGATAGTATATCCCGTCTTGGCCGCGTCTGCAACCGCCTTCATCACAACCGACTCCTCAGCCTTGAATCGAAGCTTCTTGCCAACTTCAGATATGGGAACCCATTCTCCGCGCAGCTTCTCCCAGTCCTCCTGAGTCTCAGTTTCCGGCACACCAGTTGAGTCTGCCGTGGCGGCAAAGTAGAAAATGATCTTGAGGGCTTCAGTCTCTGACTGCGGGTCCGGGTAAACACAGGTTGCGATGAACTCGTTGCTCAGCTGGCCCTCGATTACCCCTGGATTCTTTTTCCGAGACTCTTCCTCCAGTTCATCGGCCGGTATCGTTGCCCGTGTGGCCACCATGAGCTCGAAGGGCTTGACGCGTACTCCCGTCTCTTCGTACGTCTCCCGGACAGCCGCCGCGAGCATCGTCTCTCCGATGTCCTTTCTGCCCTTGGGTAGCTGGTAAATCCCAAACCGGTTGTTCCAGATGAGAAGGACCTTGCCGTGGACGAGGTCAAGTGTGACGGTTCCGCAGGAAATCACAATACCACTGGCCGGAGAGAAAGCCATGGTGATGTCGATGCCTTGAAGCCAGTCTTGCAGCCCGGCATCGGTTGGTGCGGTCTGTCTGGGGCTGCTGTTGTCCTCACGAGCCACGGTCCCCATTTTTACCGCTTTGAGGATTCTGCTGAACTCGCCACCTTCCGACATGTTCAGTCGACCGTGGTATCGGTGCTGGTCCGGATCAGAGAACCCTGGCGAGCGATAACGATCAAAGGAAGGCTTGGTTGGTAAGTTCTGAGTGGCGAACCTTTGCGAGATTTACTTAAGAATGACTCGCCCTTTTGGATCGTGGCTGATGCTGTTCTGTAGGTTCAAGATTCGACCAGTTGTTGGGACCAAGCGGCCTTTTATAGTGTCCTTTCTTTGGGACTTTTCGAAAAGGTGGCCGGTTTCTGCGCTCGGAGCGAGGAATGTTGTCCCAGTACGAACGGAACGGGTACCCCAAACTTTCATGCACCGGCGAGAACGAGACCACCGGTGAGCCTATGAGGCTGAGACAGCAAGTGCCCAACGTCTCGACACCCGCAGATAATCCGCAAGTGCGGTTCAGAGACGCCGTTTATTTCTCCACATCGGTGAGGGGACCTGCGTCAGGAACATATGAATTCTTAGCTCAGAGTAGCGTCTCGTCTCGGTTACCCTCCAGCCGGGCGTCGTTGCAGCGAGAAACCAGTATCCAACTTTGGGATGCCGTCTCAAGAAGCTTGTCAAGTAGGAATGGAAATTCCATGCACCAGTCGACCAACCAGAGCTTACCAGTGGGGTATTAGCCTGTTGCCGTTAAACCCCCCGAGGGGCACCCGGCCTGTCGAGATACTTCCCCGGATCCAGAGCCCAGACCGCCAGCGCTTGGTGACAAGGTGTTTGGCAAACATGGAACCATCTCTCTCACCGCACCGCACCTTTTACAATACGGAACTTGCCTTTGCATTCTACCCAAGCGAACTGCCGAGACACCAGCATTCGGTGTAACAGCTCGGGGCGAATTCTTATTCGATTTCCTTTCTCGTTCATCCACTCGGCCGTCGTCCCGGCATTTTTCTCCACGAGTCTTGTGTCGAGGATGAAAACGTGCAGTATCCGATGCTCACTTTCTTCACCTTGAATCCCAGCATCCAGCTGCATAAAGGGTTTCACGTGCCCCTCATGACGTGGGGCCAATGAATGTTGTCTTCTCTTGGAACCTCCATCTCACATGCAGGTTCTAGCTCGAAAGCAAGTTGTTTTCACAATGCCATTCCAGAATATGCCTGATGCTACGCTACATACGGAGGACCTGCTCCTGGGTCAACGCTCTCACCGCACATCCCAGTCTTTCTTGACCACAGATTTCAGAGTGTGGCAAGGCACACGTATGGAACCCGCGATATGTTTCCGGATTCGTCAACTCCTGTCTAGGCCAAACCAGCGATCGCATGTCCGATCAGGGAAGGGGCAACCCTATCAGACAGACTTGAGTACTCCTGTGATACCTGTGTTTCGTTTCGATACTAGAACTGACTCTCAGGCATCTGTCATCTTCTTTGCTTCACCTCTTCAGTCGCTGGGCTCCGAGCTCGCACCAAATGAAGGCTGTGCCATTTATCTGCAGCACCAAGACCAGAGCTCGTCCAGAGAGCACAGTGTCACAGACCATGGTCACGACAAGCGACCCCTTAGGAGGGTCCAAGCATATTCCGGCCGGTGAAAGCAACGCATTTCCAGGCTTATCCCGAATAGCCATTTTGGGAACTTCCGCACGCGGCAGATATAGCGTACCCAATAGGCAGCGATTCTCTTGGGATGACATCAGATCATCGGGACGCGGCCGGGGAGAGAAGTATAACATGCAGTTCCCGCACTTTAGCATTTCTTTTTCTTATGCACGCCATCAGCGACCTTGACCATAGGGATCAGAGACTGGGGTAAGGGATTATAAGAACTGGGTAAGAGAATATCAGGCTCGGGAGACCCATATTCGATCTGCAATACTACACCGACGTTGCAGTGGAGAAAGAGGTCGCGGAACTGGTCAGACGCTGCTTATCTTTTGACCGGTGACTGGGACAGACTGGCATACAGAGGCACGAGAACGAAGGGCGAATGAAGGCGAGCTACGCCGGTACTGTGACTCGGAATGGATGGGACTTGTTGAAAAACAATCTCGTGGTATACTGGCCATGCACCTTGGACGAGCTGGGGCCTCCAATTCGCGGGACCATTGAGTTGAGACTTGCGGACGACGTTAGGGCCGGAGGCGTACAGAAAATGTCTCAACCTCTCAGAGGTAAGTCTACTCCCCAGACTACCTATATCCGCATATATGAGCAAAAGAGTCGTATAATTCTAATTTATGAGTTTGTTTTCTGACCTTCCCACTTACAGTGCTTGTTGCAGCCGCGAGAAACCGGAAGGCTTCCGGACACCGATACAACGCAACCACAGGCGACATATCGTGACTTTGCCCAAACGGGCTCGGCGGGGGTTTGACTGGTCCATTCGCACGGAGCTCTGTTAGACCATACCATGTCAGTCTGGAGCTTCCATAAACGGGAACTGCTTATACCACGAATAGGAAGCCAATTGGAAACCCGAGGTAGGGTCATACAGTCTCACCTATATACACAAATCGTCCTATATGACCCCTTGCTAACTGCTTATCCTATCCCAGACAAAGCGACGATGATGAGAAAATGACTGGATGGTCCGTCTTTTTTCGGACCTCACCGGCTATACCAAGTGCTTGTGCTGCATTAGTATGCAAGTCATTATAGGTTCCATTCCAATGGGCAGTCATGGTTTTATGAGAAGCCTTGATATGTCAGCTCCTATATGGAGGTTAATTACCTTTCGATTTCTACGTCCAGTGGACCGTACGACCTAGAACGAAAAGCACACACCGGGACCCATGGTTGAAGAGAGAAGCAGGGCAGAGGCAAAATACGACCATGGTCTGGATGTTGAGGAGGTAAGTAAGGACTGGACTTTGACAGGCCCTTCACCGAACCTGGAAAATACCCACGAATGGAAGAGTTCCAGAGATTTGGAATGGGGGAATTTGGAAATTCGGTCATCCGGCGTGAGCTCCACAGGTGCAGAGTTGCCACATTACCGAGATCAAACAAAAGTTTGTATGGATGCCAGGAACAAGGTTTCGGGCAGAGGAATAAAAGCTGACTCGCCAGAAAGCCTGTCATCTGAACAAAGATGGTCACAGAATCCGCCCGGCTAGCTCAATCGGTAGAGCGTGAGACTCTTAGTTTCCTGGTGATGATCAAGTTTCTTGGATAAAAAAGATACGTCGGGCTCAATTCCCGGCGGCAGATTCGAGGATTTCCTTTTTTTTGTCCTAATAAGAATTATCCCCTTCTTCTTCTTACTTTTCATCGTTTCTTTTGTCTTTTATTTCTTCCGAGAATATGGCACCTTGATTCCTAAGAAGAAAGGTAGACAAGTACCAGTCTAATAACCTACCTTATCTGCCTCGCCAAACAAGAGGAACGAGAATGGGAAAATTCCCGTTCTTCGGAAGACCTTCACGGGGAGCAAAATGGAAGGTCCTCCGGTGCATACTATAGGATTATCGTGTCCCGTGCGTGCGATGCGGTAAGTCGAGTTTCACGATGATCGATTCAGCAGGCAAGCGGGGAGGTTTGACATTTGATGTGCCAGTGGCGGAGGGTATGTATCTGGTAGTATTCCACCTGAGATACTGGGCACCTGGTCATGCTGCCTACACTAAGATATCTACCATGAATCGTAGGCATGTAGCTGCCGTGGGTGGTCCCGTGGGCAGACTGTGCGCTACTACTGCATGGTAAACTACGGACACGCTGCACGCAGTAGTATAGGCAAGAAAACGGTGAACCAATCTGCCATGGAAATGGTCAGTGTATGAATGGGAAGGGGTAAAAAGAAGGTTACAATCCGCGATAAGCGACAGAATTATTCCCGTCGTATGTATGTACAGCCTACCTAGTGAACCGCTGCGGTATGTCGTATGTTCCGAGCACGGGACGTCCCGTCATCCTTCCTTGCTTGTCTTGCTTGTTGGCTACCTACCTACCTAGACCTACTCGAGCCTCTGTCGTTTTCTTACCTTTCCTTGTTCGTTTATCACGGTCTGAAAGTAACGTACGAATTCATGAGCTTCTACCGGTACCTAGGTACCTAGGCAAGACAGATGAGTACTTATCTTGGTATCAACAAAAAAAGACAAAACTTCAAGATAATTGGAGTAACGAATTGTATTAAATCTAGTTTAAAAGATGACAAGTGACTAAAAGCCAGAGCAAAAACAAGGCAAAAAGAACAACAAATTCGACTTGACAAACATAACCGACCTCGTCATCACCTTGACTATTTGTTCATCTCACCCCAATCACCTCCCCCATCCTCAAAACATACCTTACCCCTGAACCGTTCTCCAAACACCCTCAAACCACGAACCCCAAGAATAAACATACCTCCGAGCAAGCACCGTCCCCATGATTTGAAACTTCCACAGCACATCGCTCACCCACTCGACAACCCTCACCGGGCCCTCAAACCCCCACAAAGCAGCGCCCTTGACCGCCTCCCAGGTGCCGTCCAATATCTCTCCAGCTCGTACCCCAAGATATGTAGCCCACAAGTTCAGTACTCCCAGACCCGGAACCTTGCGGCCCAAGAAACCCCAGAATCTCTTCTCGAGATCGACAATATTTTCCCACCACTCGGAAAGCGTCTCTCCTATCGAAGTAAATAGTGACGAGAAATATATTTTCCACTCCCAAGCAGTATCGACCACCTCCTCGCTAGCAAAAGACGCAACATACCACCTCGCCAACCCAAAGACATATTTATCAAACATGTCAGCGAGGTAATACCCGACCTTGCGCCGCCAGGTTGTGAGGTAGGAGGGTACTTCGACAATGGCTCCGTTACCCCCGGGGACGAGGATAATTCGATCTACGAAAATTTCTTCAAAAAAGGATTTTATGTCGCGTCTTTGCTGGTTGGCCGTGTCGATGCTGTATTTCACTCTGCGGTGGATCCAGCCGGGGAGTTGGGAGATTCTGCTGGGGATTTCGACGGCGCCTACCCCGTCGAGGTGGGTTATGCGGGTTGTGAAGATGCCTTTTGTTTCGGACCAGATGTTTTCTGTTATTTCGCGAACTTGGTCGGGAGAGCGGGGGATGCTGTCTTGCAATGTCGTGGTAAACCAGTCCCAGGTTTGTTGGGCGTGGTAGCTCGCCCAGTTCCAGGCTTGTTTGGTTTGGTAACTGGCCCAGGATATAACATGCCCCGGTGCGTACCAAATCTTGTACCACGCAGGCGCGTATATCAAGCGATAGTCTGCTTTGAGGGGGGACCAGCCTGGATAGGCGGTATTGACGTAGACATCTGACCGTTGTGGCGTGGGCGAAGAGGAAAAGAACGAAGCAAGACCGCCGACTTTCTGCTGGTGTGGAGAAACAGAGATGGGCGGCCCCCGACTGAGCTCCAGATCGCGCAGGTAGGCGTGGCGCCATGTTGTGTCGGCGCTGGTCCAGACGCGACGTTCTGCCACCACGGCGAGGTAGGTCAGGAGGGTGTAGATTATTAGGAGGGAGAGGAGGGAGCCTAGGATTGTTGGCGGACTGGGCGGCCGGGGTACGAATTTTGACCGGTTTATTTTGGGCCGGTTTGAAAGTTGAGAACGGAAAAAGTTGAGATTCGGTCTTGGTAGGTTTGGAAGTCTGGAATTCACTTTATTTCGGAGCTGAGGAACTGAGGGCAGTTGTGGGGTATGGAAGTTTGGGACATTGCTTCTCATGGACTGCCAGGCTCGCGAGGGATAGTTGAGAACCTTTTGCAAAAAAGTCGCCGAGGGAACGATGGACGAGAAGAGCCGGTTTGGAACGGCGAGGAGCCGGTCGAGAAGAGGTCCCAGATTTGTCGAGATGGACGAGAATAGCTGCTTGGGAAGGCTGAGAAGTCGGCCAAGTCGAGATTTCAAAGTTGCCAGGCTTGACTGCAGGAACGATTTGACTGCGAATGATAGGAGTGGGATCTTTTGCACGACGAGTGTGTCAAGAAAAGTCCTGAGTGAAGTCAACCACTGGGTCCAGAACGGTCTCTTCTGATCCTCAGGGGGGCCGTCTGTCCCTCGTGGCTCGATAGGGGTCGCTGTTGTGACGGTTATATCTGGCACATCACCACCACCGGACGCTGGCTTTGTCGGTGGTGTGCTTCGGGCACTGGCACTTCGACTCCATCGGTCCCACCAAGAAGGGGACCCTTCACGAAGAGGCGTTCGAGCGGGCGATGGTTGGCGTGGTGGTCTCGTCGGACCCTCGGCAGCTTTGGATTTCCTCCATAAAGAAGACGGCCACCTGGAAGCGATGACCTGCCAAGCAGAAGCCAAAACATGCACGACCCAGTACCAAACTCGCCACCACAGCCATTGCCGTCGTCGAGCAAGTTTTGCCTCGTCTTCCTCTTGTTTCCTCGCCTGTGCATTGGCCAGCATTTGCTCCGTGTTCCATCGAGCTTCTTCGGACATGGTCCTCTTGTTGCGCGACCGTTGTCGGGTTTCGCTCGTCGTCGTCTCTTGCTCCGTGTCTCTGCCCCTCCTTGATGCTTGCGCTATCTCTTCGAGCTGCTGAGGAGTCAGCTCTTCCTTCTCCTTTCCCTTCCTCGATCGTGATGGCGAGGTCTCGGGGGTAGGTCTCGTCTGCTGTGGCTCGTCCAGCTCTTTTGGTCTGCGTTTGGACCCATACCCCTCTTCGTCGGAATTCTCACCATCAGACACGACGTATTCTCTGGCCTTTCCCTTCTTTTGCACAGTCACAAACGGTCCTGGCAATTCGCCTTGGGCCGGCGAGGGGCTGCGCAGCCGCTCTTCGTCATCCTCCACCTCTGGGCGGTCGTCAGAGCCAGACTCGTATTCATACTGCTCCTGCACCGTGAGACCCTCCTTGATTCTCCATTTGGGCGGGCGTCCAGCTCCTCCTCTCATGCCCACCACGTCTGGATTCTTGCCTTTGCCTTTTGAGGATGATGTCCCAGGTCCGGCCGACGACGAGGACTCACCCACATCGCCAGACATCACACGAGACGGCTGCAGGATTCCCAGTCCAGGCCCTTCAAGCGGCGTACCCTCAAAGACATCGACCCCGCCGGTAGGACTCTGCCACTGGTCCTTGACGACCTTTTCCTCACTGGCGTCGTCATCTGTCCGTCTGGACTTTTCAGGCAGATCTCGCGAGCTCTTGTTCTCAACGAGATAAAACCTGAACGCCTGTACCAGATAGAAAGGCAGTCCAACAGCGAACGTCAAGAAAAATGTCAAGATGAAAGAAAAAGTTTGAAACAGATTCACCGGCTGGATGGCTAGCAGCAAGACGAACCAAATCAGCGAAGTAATGAACTGGCAGAAGAACGGGTATGCGTTTTCCCTGAGCCATTGGGCAGTAGGGCTGATGGTTACATGCCCGCCTCCGTGGCCATGGTGGTGTTGGTCCCGGACGGTAACATCCTTATCCTGGGCTTTAAACGTGACGGAGCGGCGTGTAAAAGGATTCGCAGTGGATGGTCCAGCTCCCCCTTCATAGATGGTGCTCGCTCGCTCTAGCTGACTAGACGCAAGTGGTGCCCTGCTGCGTGTGATGGCCTCGTCATCGTCTTCCTTCACGGGAACGGGAGGCGCCCTCTTCCTCCTCAGCCACCCATGCTTATGACCCTTGTGCTCTGGCAGCTGCTGCCCGGGGGACTTTTTACTAGCAGTGCCAGGATCCAGCGTCTCGGAGCGACCAAGGCTAATAGGTAGGGCAGATTTCGGCATTGCCTTTCCACTTTGAGGTTGCTGGGGGGTCATCTCGCCTTTTTCCTCAACAACGGGTCCCAACTTTTCGGTTGTTGTTCCATGGTCCCTCCCATGACCATGTTTCGCCACTGTCCCTGTTCCCCCGCGCACAGTAAAATCATAAGCCCGAGGAAAGAAATACTCGAGCAGGGAGCAGAAACAAGCCTCCTTGCTTTCCTTGTCCAGGATAGTCTGCAGCTCGAATTCGAGCAGCACCTGCGTCACGAGCGCCGCGGCCTCGCTGTTTAGTCGCTTCTCGAGGTTCTCGGTCCAGTGCTCGAACAGCTGGCGATTATACAGCAGACGCTCGAGACGGGCGTGGGCGAAGCGGATCTCTCGCCGGAGCGCATCTTCCTTCTTGCGGAGCTCCTCTTCTTTTCTGCGCATCTTGTCTGGGTTTTGAGGCGGGGCTGCTTTCTTTGTTGACGACTGCTGCGGATGTGGCAAGGGGCTAGATGTATCATCTCTCGAGAAAGATCTACCTCGCTGCACTTCTTCTTCTTCTTCTTCTTCTTCTTCAATGTCGGGCGGGGCAGTGAGCTCGTTGATTTCCTGCACCAGATTCTCAACTTGCGCTTCCAGACCCTGAAGTTCTTTGACGAGAAGCGCATGTCTCCGCTTGTGCTCCATAGTCGAGGGTTTGAGCTTCGGGAGCCAGGCGTGGATATCCTGCTGCTGCCCTTTGCGAATCTTGAGACGCTTGACCTTCTCCGTGAGCGCCCAGAGCTGGTTCATCCGACGAGCTTGGGGTGTTTCCCCGCTTAAAAAGGCCAGGATTGGGTTTTCTGGTAACCGGTTGACAAACTCGCGGGTTAGGGCGTGGAGGCGTTTGTCTTCTTCTGGTGTCAAAGGAGCACCTAGTCGTCGCTCTTTCTGGATGGCTGCGTATTCTTCGTCCTTTGTGGTGATGTAGGTGTTTTGCTCTTCTTCGAACTTGTCAATGCGTTTCATGAACTCGGTCGGGGGGGCAATGTGCTCAGAGTGTCGTCTTCTGTGTTCCCTGGCGCCCCCGCGGCCTTCGATGCGTCGCAGGACGGCGGTGATTTCTGCGTCTTCTTTGGCCCAGTCGTCCTTTTCTTTTCGGAGTCGGTCCTTGGTGGCGTTGACCTCCTGAGTGATGGCCCTGAGCGGTTGGATTCGAGTCTCGAGCACTTGTTGCACGTCGTCCAGCTGCTGGACCAGTGCCTGACGAGCCTCGTCGTCTCCAGGCAAGGCTTCCAACGACTGTTTGGCATCCCCAATCAGCTGAACCGCTTGCTCGAGCTGTTCCGGTTCGATCCTCTTGACGCGGTTTTTGATGCTTTCCAGCGCATTCTTCATGATGTTCTTCTCGGACCAGAGCTGGGTATTGGAGATGGTCTGCACGATAGGCTGATCCCACTGCCACTTCCGGACCGTCCTGGCCGTCTGCTGCAGATTTCTGTTCTGCTCCGCCATCTCTTTTCTCTTTTGCTCGAGCTCCTGCCTCTCTTGCTCGAGCTTGGCAATCTCGCCCTCCTTCTCCTGAACCTCCCTCACCAAATCCTCAACCTCCTTCCTGTCGCTCTCATCAGCTTCCTCCAGCCGCGCCTGCAAATCACGCTTGTCAGAGGCGAGTCGACTCTCGACCGCATCATGTCGTTCCTCTTCCTGAGCAAGCTCCTCCTCCCTATCAGCAAGTTTCTGCTCGAGCTGGCCAACTTGTTGCCGAGCCCTCTCGAGGCCCTTCTCATACCTCTCTTTCTCGCTCTCAACATCCTTAGCAAGAGCACCATTCTCATCAGTTGCCCTTCTCACCTCGACCTTCAATTTCGTAATCTGCTCTTCCTTGACAGCGATACTCTTCTCCAGCTTGGCAATATGCTCGTCTTTATCCTGAATCCTCTGGCCCAAGCGCATGATCGACTCGTCCTTTTCAGTAATCAACTGCCCCAAATTGGCAATATCCTCGAGTTCAGTTTCAGTCCTCATCAGCTCCTTTGGTTCAAACCCACCAATGCCGCCAGTCGAAGATATGGTACTCATCCGCTTATTATCCGCCTCCCCAACCCCAGTCGAAGAAGTTGAAGCAGCCGTGCTAACCCTCTTCAATGCCCCCTGTGCAATCATCGGCGTGGCGGCCTTCTCCCTCACCACCTCCAGCTCATTCTCCAGCGTCTTGACCGTCTCCTTCAGAGCCTGGTGCTCCTCTTGCAACTCCTCATACCGTTCCTTCTTCTCAAAAAGCACCTCCATCTCCTCGTTCTGCGCATACCTCTCCTCTTTTAGATCCCTAATCTCTTCCCTCAGTTGTCGAAACCGTTCATTAGCACTCCCAGGACTCAAAGGCTCTTCCCCCTCGCGATCCCTGATATAAATCCTTGCCTCGCTGTCCCTCCGTCGAATCTCAATCTCCAGATCTCGGACAGATCTCTGCCCCGCCCTTACCTGATCGACCAGAATCCTGTTCTCCTTGCCGAGCTGTTCAACCTGTCGCTCGAGGTTAGACGTGTGGTCATTTGCCCAGATGATGTATCTCTCTTGATCCCCTTCTTTCTTGCTGAGTTTGGTCACTTCGCTTTCCAATTCCAGAATCTGTTCTTGGAGGGTTTTCAGCTCGGTTTCGTGTTTGGATTGCATTTCGGTGAACATTCTCGTGTATATGTCTGGATCATCAGTTGAGGGGACACCTTCTCCTTCGATAGAGAGGGAGGGGTCTTCATCAAATGGGTGCGGAGCGCGTAACACGGACTGCGAACGGGATGAACCTGTCTGGGGAGATGAGCCTCGAGACCCGGTACCGGTACCGGTACTGGATGGGCTTGTCGGGCGCGGGCGCGGTGTGCGTTCCCCGCCGCCGCTGCCGGGAGAGAGCAAGGGACTCATCACACCGGACGAGGCGGGGATCGGACTGAGGGAGCCAGCTGCTCTCCGTTCATTTGACGAGCGAGATCCACTTCCCCCTGAGGCGCCGCGTCGGCCGGGCCGAGCAAAGCTTCGGACTGGCGCGGCGGTTGCCTCTAGGACTTCGCTTATGCTGGCTGGGGGTTCATTTTGGACGGTGAGACGGAAGGAAGGCCCCCCTTGCCCTTGAAGGTGAGCTTGTTGGGAGGCCTTTGGGGTTGTGGGGGAGTCGTCAGCCATGATGGCGGTTCATTAGCGATATCGCTTGGCAATCTGATTGAAGTAACAAGCAATGGGGCAATGTAGATGGAGTGTATTAAATAATTTGTGTGTAGGTAAGGTATTCCGGTCTGGAAGGCGGCTACCTATCGGCATACCAGCATCAGCAGCTACAACCAAATGACGGGACAGAGAAGGCTTTTGTTCCAAGGGGAAGCTCTGACATGATTAATCCGTCGAACTCGAAAAGCTCAAAGAAAATTGATTCCCTGAGTGAGCATTTGAATCATCGTGCCGCCGGAATGGGCAGGGCAAGTGACGATATCACCAACAAAGGGCGCTCTCCATCAACCGCATCCGGGAACGGAAATTTCACAACACACCGCGTGCAGCGCTCCCGTCTTTCGCCTCGACGCCGCCATGGCTCAAACAAAGAAGACGCTTTTCAAACTCCTCGTTCCCATGAGGAGCTTGACCGCTGTCGTCCGGCCATCACCAAAAAAACTCATAAATCCGGCAACCCAAAATCGGACGACCACCGTGCCCAAATGAAAAACACATTCCTGCCCCACTTTTCCCAACAGCAAAAGGGGTATCCTTATACATGATAACATCGTACCTTCACATGCATGACTAGCTGTACCAGCCTCTCGCGCCAGGACCTTGTTGCTCTGGCTCTTCCCGGTGAGGAATCATCGGCGCCTTGATGTCAAACTCCTCAATAATGTCTTTCCATATCTGCATGTCAATCGACATGATGGCCTGGTGTCTTATAGTCCCATGCCTCGGCGGTGGCATGGTTGACGAGGGATCCTTTTGGACCTTTTCTGCGAGACTGTTAGCTGCCGCCATTTCAAGAACAGGCAAATTGGTAGAGAGTCCTACCGATTGTCGGAAGATCATCCTCGTCAAAAGACAGCCTGATGCTTCCCTCGCGAATCAAGAAACTGACGTAAAACATGTTTTCCACCGTCTGCCCAAACGAAAACGGATTGACAACAAACTTCAACAAGTCAATCTGTCCGTTCGTATGCAGTGCATGCTGGTCCATAATCTCCCTCTGTTGCTCCATGTCGTAGTCTCCTTCCTCGATAATGGCTTCGACTGCGTCTTGTGACTCTTCCTGGGCCCTGCCAAGCTGGTCGTGAATCTTTTTGCAGATAGACGGCAGGTCGTTCTTGTCCGACTTTTTGAGATCCTCGGCCCTTAGTTCTTGAGGTCGGACTTCGATCAGGCTGTTAATCTTGAACGGAGCCGATCTCTTGGTCACCTTGCGGATCTTCTTCTCGATTGACAGCGGGCCGAGTAAGAAACCAGGCAGCGCTGGTCGTCGACCGCTTGGGACACAGGCAAAGCGACCCAGATGTCCCCAGTTCAACATGTCGCCCTCATCCCCCACGTCGTCCTCGTCGTCACTACCGAGAGCACCACGGTTGGGTTGCCGTCTTCGGCGTTGTGTCATGGTGAGTTCCTGTGCCTCATCGTCCTGGATGCCTCCGCCGCGCTTCATGAATGTTATGCACTTAGCCACAAACTCGTCAACATCAATCCCGTTCCCCACATTCCCAGAGGTAAGCCTCTGAACCCGACGAGCAGAAAGATCAGCGGCAATAACCAAACCGCGGGAGTCAATCGTCGCTTCGTTCGTCTGCTTAACATTCCGCATTAATTTATTAGATTCCTGCAGGTAGTTGAGCATAGCCGACGGGTCAGCTTGCAAATATTGGTCTGGGTTTTCGCGCATTTGTTTCTGCATCTCACGGAATTTGCGCTGAATTTCACGGCGCTCTTCCATGGACTGGTCCGGGTCGTAGGCTTCGAGGTCCTTGTCGGCATCTTCGTTTGGCGGTGATGGCTCACGAGTTCGCCGTCTGCTCGTCGACGGCTCACCGCCCGTGTCTGACACGCGCTTTCGACTGCCGCCCTCGCCATTGTTTCTGTTTCGAGCGGCTAGGCGGTGGGTTGGTGTGTTTGTGCTGGATAGAGGGGGGGAGGGTGTTGGCGTTGCCTCGTGGGCACGACTCGAACGGTTGCTAGGCATGTTGGATTGGGTTTGGGAGTGCGTAATACATATGTGTTTTGGTGGATGAGTAAATCCGGGCTTGTTTGACGACAGCAACGCAAGTAGGGTTGAGAACGGCGGTTTGGATGGAAAAGTCGCGACTTGTGAATTTTGGTTGCGAGACGCGACCGTGAACGCCAAATGGGAGTGGTTGCAGTGTTGCACTGTAAATTAATTGAAAGGTCGCGGGGAATTGTACAAGGCGCGCCCCACTATTTTAGCGGCCTGTCATTCATTGTCACTGGTCAACCCCTGTCGATGAGGCTACCGCTGCGAGCCTGACCTGGGACTACATGAGTGCCGATTGTTAACCATCCCATACTTGAACCCAAGTCCAGCTCTGTTTCGATACTAATACTGTGCATTTCTCGGGCTTATTAATTTTAGATTCGTCAGGTCAACGTATAATGTACTTGAAATGGGGTTGACATAAACTTCGCAGTCCAAGTTTAAGTTTGCGGTCTCATGACAGGCAGGGACTGTCACCTGCTCCCCGAACTTGTACAAATACCATCCTCCACCCGTCATCTCATCTTCATCTCCCACCGAACTTGATCTCGGCCGCATCACTTGACTCTACCATCATTTGTAACTCGAAACATCACAATGGCACCGGAACCTTTTTCGTTTGTCAAGTCTTCATCACTAGACTATCCAGTCAATATTCGAATGTAGCTATTCCCCACCCCAAGATCAGATCGAATACCCACTAACTTCCATCTCAAGAATCGACCTCGAAGGTGAAGAGAAGCCTCTCAGGTTTTCAACTCTCCTGGACTACCCGAAGCTCCGTCACATAGGATCCAACCAGAGTCCCCATTCCGACCTCTATGTCACAGTCCAGGTATGGGCGGGGTCCAAGCCTCTGACCGTCGCCGTACAGACGGCCTACAAATCGTTCCGGGCAGAGAGGAAATGGAACGAATGGCTGAAGCTTCCTGTGAACTACTCTCAACTGCCCCAAAACTCGCGCCTGGCCATCACCATCTGGGACCTCTCGCCGACGGGAGGGAAATTCTATTCGCCAGCACATGCAATTCCCTTTGGAGGGACCACCCTTCCCCTCTTCGACGAGGACAACCAGCTATACAAAGGCCGTCAAAAGTGTCGAGTCTACAGGCACGAGGAGGCAGATGGCAGCGATAACTCGGGCACGCCAGCCATCGTCATGAGAAAGCGGGCAGGCTCTAGGAAGGGCGCGCAGGTGTTGGAGGACAAGGATGCCGAGGAACTCGATCGCTTGGAGAAGCTCTTCAAGAAACACGAGCTGGGCGAGATCCCCCGAGTCGACTGGCTCGATCAGATGGTCTTTCGCGAAATCGAGAAGCGTAACTTGGCCGCTGGGAAATCGTCCAAGAAGGGAGAATCGTCCAAGGAGGGAGAATCGTCCAAGGCAGAAGAGCCAGGTCCCTCCTACTTTACGCTCAACGTCGAGATGCCTCGCTTCGACTTCCCCGTCGTCTTTGCCGACCACGAATATCCGCCGCCGCCGGTCTCTTCGCTCATGCATCTCTCTTCGTCACAGTCGGGCATCCTCAAGCCGCCGCCCGAGTTCCGCTTGGGGCCGGGCATCGGTGGAATGGACGACGACGAGGGCTACGGCGGTCGACTAATACAGGTGTACGATCCCGAGGTGGGCGCTAGAGACAACCCGGCCGAGAGCAAACACCGCAGGCTTGTCCGGAGCCAGCATCGGAACGGCATCCTCGACAAGGACCTGAAGCCGAACGCAAAGGTGCGCGACGAGCTGAACCTGATCATGTCCTACTCGCCAACCCACATCCTGTCGCCCGAAGAGAAGGACCTCGTATGGAAGTTCCGCTACCACCTGACAGGGAAGAAAAAGGCCGTGACCAAATTCGTCAAATCGGTCAACTGGCAGGACCAAGCCGAGGCCAAGCAAGCCGTCCAGGTTCTCGGCAAGTGGACCGACATTGACGTGGACGACGCCCTGGAGCTCCTGGGACCCACGTTTGACAGCTCGGCCGTCAGGACCTTTGCCGTGGAGCGCCTGCGCAAGGCGGACGACAAGGAACTGCTCCTGTACCTGCTCCAGCTGGTACAGGCGCTCAAGTACGAGCACATCCAGCCCGACTCTGACCACGAGGTGGCCCAAGACTCTTCGCTGGCCCGCTTCCTCATCTCGAGGGCTGTCAGCAGCTTTGTGCTGGGCAACTACTTTTACTGGTACCTCATGGTCGAGTGTGATGACAAGTCACAAGACCAGCCCGAGGAAATCCAACAGCTGTACAACAAAATCGCCTACGACTTTATGGTCGAGCTGGTCAAGCAGCCGGGCGGCAAAGAGACTCGAAATACGCTGCTCAGACAGGCCGAATGGGTCGCCATCCTGGCCAAGATCTCCGGCGAGGTCAAGGAAGCGAACGAGTCCATGTTTAAGCGAGTCGAGCGAGTCAAGCACTTCCTGGCCGACCCCAAGAACGAGCTCGTCACCATCGATCCTCCCCTGCCCATTCCTCTCGATCCGTCGGTGGAGATCATCGGCGTCGCCCCCGAAGACACAACAGTCTTCAAGTCGTCTCTGCACCCCATCAGGGTAGTCTTCAAGACAACCTCGGGGCGCAAGTATCCAATCCTGTTCAAGACTGGCGATGACCTCCGTCAAGATCAGCTGGTCATCCAGATCATTACCCTCATGGACAACTTGCTGCAAAAAGAGAACCTCGACCTCAAGCTCTCCCCCTACAAGATCCTCGCGACGGGCATCAGCGCAGGCCTAACCCAATTCGTCCCGTCAATGAGCTTCCAGTCTATCGCGTCCAAGTACCGCAATAACCCAGCTCTAGCCTACCTGAAGCAAAACAACCCCGACAGTCACGGTCCCCTCGGTCTGCGCAAAGAAACCCTCGACACGTTTGTCAAATCCTGCGCGGGATACTGCGTCATCACGTACATCCTCGGCGTGGGCGACCGCCATCTAGATAACCTGCTTCTCGCGCCGGACGGGCATTTCTTCCATGCGGATTTTGGGTATATCCTCGGCCGCGACCCTAAGCCCTTTGCGCCAGCAATGAAGTTGTCCAAAGAAATGGTCGACTGCATGGGCGGCTCCACGTCGGAGCACTATAGGCAGTTTAAGCAGTATTGTTTTCTGGCGTACAGCGCGCTGCGCAAGAACAGCAACCTCATCTTGAACTTGTTTAGTCTGATGGTGGATGCTAACATCCCGGATATCAAGCTCGAGCCGGACAAGGCTGTGCTCAAGGTGAAGGAGAGGTTTCACTTGGAGCTGAACGAGGAGGATGCGATTAGGCAGCTGGAGCGGGTCATGGATGATAATCTGAACGCGCTTGTTCCGGTTGTCATTGATAAGTTGCATGAGCTGGTTCAGGCGTTTAGGGCGTGATGGGTGGGATATGAAGTTAGCGTTGGAATTTCTTGAATTTGGTGTCTGCCATTGGCAGTGATTAGAATAGGAGGATTGGCATTTGTTCAGGCCATCTCCAGTTACAGATAGCAATGAACAGAAAGCGATTTAGTAACATGCGTTCCATTCATGTAAAGTGCAGTCGTACCTAATCGACTCTAGACGTGACCACTTGTCTCGCAATCTGTTACTCTGATTTCTCTACTCTCTGCCATGTCCATTTGTGTCGTGGATTTGCTTACGTTTATCTCCTGGTCATTTCAATATCTGACCTTGATTTTCCGACAAAGTGGCTGGTCAGTACGCGTACGATAATAGACGGATCGTATGCTGACATCTAACTACATATTTGGAATCATCACGCGGCTTATACTCGACATCAGGAAGAACTCCTCGCGAGTGGTTGTTGCCAAATGCAATGGTGAACTAGTGTTGATGGATGAATAATCAGTCATCCCGGTGAGTGATTAGGCTGCCCTGTGGACCTCGGCTCAGCACCCCTTTAGCGTATCCGCATCGCGTAATCGCTAAAGTCGGGGCCCAGAACGTCCCGGGGGACCCTGCCAAGCGCCGTTTTCCCCGGCAGAAACGCACGCGTTCGGCATGATGTCAGCGCCCGACACCACTCCACGTCTTTGATGATACCACATCATCCATGTTTGAAAGTTCCAGGCTCCATTTGTCTTGCCTTCTAGCGTCGATGCATACCGTTGCCAAGAGGCCGTTTTCATCGAATAGGAGCTTGTATCATATGTTTTCAGGATTTGGCAGCTACTCCGAGGATAAACTATTAAGAAGTCTATCTGTACGTTAAGAGAAGGATTTGGAATATTCTTGCTGCAAGGTCCATGAAACACAGCCTCAACATGTGGAAACCCCGAGGATCAACTCAGATCAGGAGCCTTGTAAGTTGTATTTGAATTTGAGATTCCGTCCCATGTGCAATTGGCCTTTGTTTTATCTGGTATATATATTGCCAGTGTTCACCATCGGATGGATACTCGAATCTTGTTTTCTGATCTCATCACATTCACATCCCATCCCCGCATCCAGTTCTCACTCTTCCACCACCAAGCTCACTAAGAACAAAGAGCAGACAATCGAATCACCACCGTCTTCAGCAGCCACAACTCCGTAATACCTTGTATCGCTTACTCATTGCACGACCTCTCGACTCGCCAAAAAGGGCCATCACAACGAGAGCGGACAGTACCAAGAGACCGTCTGCCAAGTCGTCATATAACCGTCACGTCCAGACAAGACAATTGAGCTCGCACAGCAGCCCTCGCCAACGTGCCAGATTCGCGACACTTCTCTTTGGAAGTGCCACCGCAGCAGTCGTCGGAGCCATCAGTTACGGTAGATACAGATCTTCAAGCAACATGGCGTCCAAACTGGTCCCGTCGAGCCCGTCCGATGTGATGGTGATCCGAGACGTCACACCCAACGTGGTTACCTTTTCCGTTCCCTTTCTACGGTTTGGCAAGATTCCCATTGGTGGCCGAGGGACTCTTGGTAAGTTTCCGTCTTTCACACACTGGATTTAATATCAGAGCTAACACTCACCAGTAAAACTCACCTCCGGCTCTCTGGCAATCTTCTCCCCCGTAGCCCTCACTCCAGAAGCCAAAGCCAAGGTTGATTCCCTCGGCGGCCAAGTGCGGTACATCATCGCTCCAGACATCGAGCACCACATCTTTATCTCGGAATGGGCAAAGGCCTACCCCGAAGCGGTCCTCATCGGACCAGAGGGTCTACCCGAGAAGCGAGCCAAGATGAGGTCGAACCCGTCCAACGACAACGTAGGCGAGGAGTCCTTTGCAACAGTCTTCACAAAAACCAACAAGCT
This sequence comes from Rhypophila decipiens, assembly GCA_033297075.1. Classification (NCBI taxonomy): domain Eukaryota; kingdom Fungi; phylum Ascomycota; class Sordariomycetes; order Sordariales; family Naviculisporaceae; genus Rhypophila; species Rhypophila decipiens. The sequence continues at coordinate 84,450 of MU858150.1, forward strand.
CGAGGTCAAAGTCTCGCCCGAGTTTGACGCCGACTTTGAGTACGAATACGTCGACGCCCATCCAAACAAGGAGCTCGTGTTTTTCTACAAGCCGGATAAGGTGCTCATCGAGGCTGATCTGATGTTTAACCTGCCTGCTGAGGAGCAGTACAGTCGTATGCCGGAGAGCGAGAAGCCCAAGAATGCTGGGTTCTTGGCGAAGGCGTTTATGGGCGCGCAGAGTACCGAGGGGGACGCGAAGTGGATGAAGAGGTTTATTTGGTATGCGCTCAGCCGTGGGGATCGGACGGGCTTCAATGAGAGCGTCAAGAGGATTGGGAAATGGGATTTTGAGACGATTGTGCCGTGCCATGGGGAGACTATTGTTGGTGGGGGCAAGGCTGTCTTTGAGAAGGTGTTTGAGGCGCATTTGAAGAATTGACTGGACAGCAGGAGATGTCGAGCTCGGCTGTGATAATGGGCTGAGTTGTAATGAATGCGGGTCTGCGGACTTGTAATGGGAGAACTGCTGCTTTCATGTTTAATACCACGATATAGACTGGAACTGTTTGGTGGTTTTGTTCCTGGGGGGTAATCTGAACTTAATAATGCGCTTGATATAACATTTTGTCTTTAAACTGAATGCTTGCCTTTTCTTTTAGTCTCATCATCTCCGCTGGAAAGTCCTTGGATGAATGTTTTGGTATCCGTACCACGTCATGTTGCACACCAACAACCCTAACCCTTATCGTGACCCGCCAGCGACTTATCGAGCTCACCCGAGACGCTGCGCATCAAGCTCCGAAGCTCCAGCGATTGATCACGAAGAGCTGCCAAAAGTCAAGATACCTAACAACCGTCATGTTATTTAAAATACTAATATAAAACTCACCGAGTCCGCAACCAGCAGCGGCGAGCCATTCACATGTCAGCCAGGAGCGGGCTCCTCCGCGGCCTGCACCTGCGCAATGTGAGGCCCTCAAAATATGCAGTCGCATCATCCCCCGGGGACCAGCGGCGACTGCTAAATCACTTTACAGCAAGAGGTTCGTACCCATTGATTGCCGCACCAGCTAGCTCTCTCAATGACTTTTCAAAATCTAACTAACCAATATTCTTGCCCCATCCAGTCCCCGACTCAGAAATCCAACAAGAGCTCTCAAGAGTCCACCGAGATATGCGCTCCCCGCCATTCACCCTCGCAGTAAAAGACAACATCGCAACAACCACCAGCCTCCTCGCAACAACATGCGCCTCTCCCATTTTAAAAACCTACACAAGCCCAATCGAAGCTACCATCGTGGCCCAGCTGCGCAAACGAGGGGGGGTGGTAGTCGGCAAGACCAACCTGGATGAATTCGGCATGGGCAGCCACTCTACCCACTCCTTCTTCGGACCCGTTGCGCAAGGACCCTTCTCAGCAGGCGGTAGTTCGGGCGGGAGCGCAGTCGCTGTTTCCCAAGGGGACGCGGAAATAGCACTCGGCACCGACACAGGTGGTTCAGTCCGGTTGCCGGCGTCTTATACCGGGGTCGTGGGGTATAAGCCTTCGTACGGGATGATTTCGCGGTATGGAGTCATTCCCTATGCGAATTCCCTCGACACAGTGGGCTTCTTGTCTCGTTCGGTACAAGGGATACACCGCCTCGTGGTCGGGGGCGGGCTATGGGCCGTGCATGATGCGAAAGATCCCACTAGTTTGTCTACAACTGCGAGGAGGAGATGTGCGTCTGTTAGGGAGGGATATTCCCATAAATCGGCGCAAAAGGGGCACCTTCTCGAGGGGATTACATTCGGATTACCGTTGGAGTATAACATTGCTGAACTGGACGGGTCTATTCGCCATGCTTGGGCGGATGCGGCGAAAAAGTTACAAGCGCTGGGCGGTGGAGTAAGGGTTGTGCCGGTGTCGTTGCCGTCTACCCGCCATGCTTTGTCGGCGTATTATGTCATTGCCCCGGCGGAGGCATCTTCTAACCTGGCCAAGTATGATGGTGTGCGGTACGGTACTCAATCTCCTCCTCCTCCTCCTACTACTACAGGCAGCGACGATGTTCTATACTCGGCAGTAAGGGGGCAAGGGTTCGGGCCAGAAGTCAAGAGGCGGATTTTGCTAGGGTCGTATACCCTGTCCTCAGAGGCAATCGATAATTATTTCTTGCAAGCGCAAAAGGTCCGCCGGCTTGTGAGGAGGGATTTTGACAGGGTGTTTAGACTGTCGAACCCGTTATTGGGTGGGTCTGAGGAAGAAGAGGCGTTTGACCTGAGTGATTTGCCCGAGGAGATTCCCATGGAGAATAAATTCGGCCCGACAGAAGTGGACTTTTTGCTGTGTCCTACTGCGCCTACGCTTGCGCCACGGTTGGGGGATGTTTTGGATGATGGGGAGGAAGAGGGAAAGAAAGTGGTGGATGCGTATGTGAATGATGTTTTTACTGTGCCTGCTAGTTTGGCTGGTTTGCCTGCGATTAGTATACCAGTGCCGGTGCAGCAGATAACGGGCAACACAGGAGGAGATGCTGGGAGTGCGGGACTGCAGTTGATCGGGCAGTATTGGGATGATGCGCGGTTGTTGAGTGTCGCTGCGGCTGTGATGGAGTGTCTTGGTGGTGATGGTGAGAAATAAACAATGGCGGCATTGTGGACTGGTTCTTCTATCCGGTGCACGGGTTTCGTCTGAATATTTTAGGGATAAATATTACGGACTAAGGTGTGATGTCGGGTTGGATGAAATGCCCAAGACTTTGTTGTACATTATTGTCACGATACTTTGTATATATATATTAAACTTGTATTCTTGATGGAGGATTGAATTTTTACACTCTTGTCTATTTGTGCCGTGGATTTAGCCGTGTTTAAACGTCACGGAGTAATGTCCCAAGATTCCCATTGCCAGGATCCATCGTCATTCTTGCCGACTTAGTGGGCCACGATGTTCAGATGGTTCACGGCTCAGCCCTTGGATTTGGGCCGAGAGATGTTTTATCCATATTCTGTTAGACACAGAATCCCGCTCTGTCTGTCCAGTCGTGGGAGTCGACTGGAATAATCCGACCTCTTGCAGCTGCCGTTGGATAGGCTGCAGAAGCGGCCTCAGCACAGCATACGGGACCATATTGTCGCTGTCTGTAGACCTTCTCGCCTTGAACGCAAACGATTCCCATCTTCTGGCATATTATGGCATCGTCAACGTGACATGTCGGGCAGAACTATTCCACCGCGGCTCGAGTCCCTCTGATTGTGTTACAGCCCATCCAGCTTCAGGGCTGTGACGACTGTGCCTGGAAACTGGTCAAGGACTCCGACTCCGGCTCCGACTGCGACTGCGACTGCGACCCCAACTCCTGTCACGACTCCTTCGCCGATAGTCCCCACCATCAATATCCATCCTATCCCCCCTCACCGACCGTGACCGTGACCGCGACCGTGACCTCGAATCCGGAGTCCTAGTCCCATCCCTCTCCTCCAACTCCCCAACCTCCCCCTCACTATCATCCTCCTCCTTCACCCCATCGCCATTCCTATCCTCTTCTTCCTCCTCCTCCTCCAACAAATCCTCAATATCCCCCAACGGACTAACCCTAGCCTCCAACAGCTCCAAATCCTCCAAAATATCCCGCTTCCTCATCTTCCACAAACTCGTCGCACAAACCCGATCCTTCGTCAGCAAATCATCCACAAACTCATCCATGTACGTCAGACTAGTCCCATTCCTCCCCTTGCGTCTCAGTTTCCGCTTATCCTCCAAAAACGGCTCAAGCACCTTGTAAACATCCTTATCCTGCCTCGTCAGGCGGATATAAAACAGCGCCAATGCCCGCAGGTATTTAAACTTTTCGCCGCCGAATTGGAGGTACTCGTCCAGTATCGCATCGCTGGGTTGCAGCTGGAGGAGCTTAAAAGCGAGACAGAGAAAGGGGGTGGGTTTTTGGAATTGGCCGTAGACTCCGCCGATGAAGGAGACGTGTTCTACGACTCGGTCGACAATGTCGGCTTCGTTGACGGCGAAGCATTGTTCTTGGTAGAAGTAGGAGTTTACTATGCGGTCGCGGACGGGTTTTTCTAGGATCGTGGCGGGGTTTAGGCCGTTTGGTGCCAGAGGGCCGGAGGAGCCCCGTTCGTCGAGGAAGCGCCGCTCGTCGGCGCGGTGGTGGGTTGATTTGCTCATTTTTGGTTTTTTTTCCTCTTGTCGCTGTGGTTTTGTTTGTTGTTTCGTTTCAGATGGTTGGTGTAGAAGTGATGTCTGGTGGTTTGCGACGCTTGCGACGGCAGCTAGAAATTCGAGAACCTGAAAGGCTGAAAAGCTTCCCCAGATTTATCTTGGGTTACAGGGGTTGTTAGTGGATGCCGCATTGCCAAGGTTCCGATGTGGGGCATTCAGTGGACGACTGATAAGCGATAAGAACCGGTTGCTCCCCCAACGGAGCTCAGCTTTGTTTTGTTCGCAAATCAAGGCGAAAGGAGGTCGGGGTGACATGTGCAACCAGGCCCCGCCTTGTCTGATGGGAGACGTCACACACATTGTTCAGGTTTCCGACGACAATTACTTGAACCAGGGCACTTGTTGAAATCTTTCGGGAAGCTGCATTTACCACTCTGCCACCACCGCCAACACCTCTTGCACGCCTTGTAAATAATAGATTGTGTCACGATATCTCCATTGTGGCCTTTTATCTGTTGAAAGAGCTTACCCAGATATAAGAACCCACTCGCGGTACCATAAAAGAAGCTAAGACGGACGGACGGGTACATACCATGTTGCTCACATCGTCCCAAGTGTCCATTGCGCTATCGTCTAGCATAGGTAAGTTTTGCAGGTGTACTAAATAACTCCCGTTTACACAGCTCAAACTAACACGAACGAACATCAGTACTCATCTTCACAACAGCCCTCTTTCTAAGCGGCTACGCAATCCAGCAGCGGACCCTGCGCGACCTCCGAGCAGCCATCAGGGCGCCCCCTCAACCAGAACCCAAGATTTTCTTGCCAGACCGGTTCAAGACGTCGACGACTGAACTTCCCGATGGGACGATTATCGAGGTCAACGACGATGGAAGCGCACCAACTGGTAGCCGCAGCAGCAATAATCAGAAACCGCTGAGGGGGGGCCGAGCAAGGAAGCAACGACAACGACAAGGCCAACAGCAACGAGGGAAAAATGAGGAAATCGTTATCGAGATTAAACCCACGTTACCTTTGCCCGAGGAAAAGGCGGGCGGAGCGAACGCTCAACGAGCTGTGAAGGATACGCATACGCAGGTGATGAGGGAAAAACACAGGGCGCCGTCATCATCGACCAACAAGAGCGAAAAGAAACAGCCACAGCAGAATGGCAAGCAACAACAACAACAACAACAACAACAAGTGGGAGTAAAAGGCCAGGGCGGCGGTAAAGGAAAGAAGGACCAGAAGGAGAAAGTTCTATTACCAGGACCAGACGCGGTCCCACACCCCGAGGATGAAGGAAAGTTCGTTAGCAGGGCCGAACGGCGCAGACTGATCAAGGAAGAGCTGCAGAGGCTTTCGCGGGGGAGTGAGAGGGTGTATTGGCAGCGGAGGCTTTGGTAGGGATCTATCTCACCTCCGGTACCGATGAGGTGGCGTGGCATATAGGACGGTTCTAACGGATAGAGCTGGTGCGTTTGCTTCTTTCTGGTTTTCGGTTCGGTTTCGGTTTCGAGGTGGGGTTTGGGAATTCTGGTTATGGGTATGGGTATGTCTTGGATACCAGATATGTATATGACGGACGGATTTTGTATTGATGGTATGGGAAGGACTAGATATCTGATCTCTGGTATGAGAATGTTTATATCTAGAGTATGTATAGGGAAGCTGGGTGTTTCTTGGGTAGAATGAATGTATCACGACGTTATGCCACCAATGAAACCTACTGGAAAATAATCCGCTTCTTCTCTTTTGAGTCAGGCCTGCAGAAGCCACCTGTCTCGGGAAGCCTCCAGTCGTCGTCCACTTGCAATGATCAGTGAATTTCATGACCATGTATGACTCTTGTGCAGCAAAACAGTTCACCATATTCTACTACGGCCTGGCGTGTCATCTCTGTACATGTAACTTGCCTATGGACGGTTGGACGACAGTATCATGGCTATTTTCCATAAGCCATGATCAAGAGCTGGTCATCTCGGCCCGTAACTGCCCACCTCATACATACTCCAGATCCGGGCCCGGGATGTTGTACCCAGACAAGGCTTGTACGAGACATCGGCCTGGCGATAGTGCATTCGGGTAGCTCACCGGTATCCGGCCATGCATGCACCTCTGCCGCCTCTGGACGCCTCGTTGTCTCAGACATGCCAAAAGAAATAGTAATCAAAAAGATTTGCGGTAACGTATTTATTTCCGTTTTCTTTTTCTTTTGACATCTTTTCTGCAAGGTGCAAGTGTCATTGTCGGTCATTGCCGGCCATTGCGTGCCGATAGCCGTGTTTGACAGGAGAGGGTCTCACTTTGACAGCTATCACTGCCATTACTCCGTACGGATATCTACAACTCTTCGTTTGGATATTCCTAACCCCCACACAATGTCTAGATTTTGGGTTCCACGGGTTCCTATGAGAGCTTGCCTGACTAGTCAGGAATATCCAGGTTATTTCTCGATAAAGTTCAACCATGTTATGCACAGTACGTATTCAGACATCATCATCCCTACATGTGGTGAACCGAGCTCAACATTGCACTTCTGTCACTTTTTGTCCAGCAGCTTTCTGAATTCGTGTCTCATTCTCGTTTTCACTTTCCTTCAATATCCAATCAGACTGGGTCTTCTGTAAACGGCACATGAGATGCCTAGAAGCAATCTCGATCCCAAATGGAAAGGGTGGAAAGGATATGGAACGTGGCTAACACCAGCGCCGTGAAGCCGAGTGCGGAACGTCTTTATATGTTGGGCCCGATGTCTGTTGTAGACGGGCAGGGTTGCATGTCCTCTATTCCTATTCTTCTCCAGTTAATTACATGCAAACATCCATACTCATCATCTAGAAAAGTCTTCATAAAAAAATTGGAAACCCTAGCAGGCCCGAGCACAACGAGAAGCGACATCTTCTCCTCCGACCTTTTGATCTCGAACCTTCATACATCATCATCATGCCAATCCAACGCGTGGTCTCCTGGCTAGAAACCACCAAGTTCGCCTTCATCCCAGCCCAACATCTCGACTCCCTCATAACCAATACCCAACATAACCGACCATTCATAATAACCAACCATTCTCCTCCCCATCTCGTCCTCCTGTTCCACTGCACAGTCAAATCTCTCCAGAACCAATTCGGGCACGACAAACAATTCTGCTACGTTGGCGAGCTCAACAAGCTACGGACCTGCTTGTTGATGGGCGAGCCTGAGGAACTCGAGAGAGCGATACATAACCTGGCAAGACGTCTGGGGCTGCCGGTTCGTTGCTCTAGGCCTGTACCAATACGTCATACGCACACGGTCCGGTTTGGTAGTAGAGGAGCGTATCTTCTCAAGTTTCCGAAGAAAGGCGCCGGCAAGGTTTCGAGACATGATGGAGGGAAGAAGAAGTAGCAGCGCTATGAGATGTTATTGTTCGAATTATTATGTGAGTCTGTTGAGAGAATTTACTCTTATAATTACATTTGCCCAGGAGGAAGTACTGTGACCCGGTTCAAGCAAGCAGTTGACTGACCAATCTTCAACTACTCGTTCGTCATAGGGGTCCCTCAACTGCCGGAACATGGTGCCCAAGTTTGGCGATCGGTGCAGACTCTGTGTGGTAGGTCAAGTCAGTTTTCGATATTACCATAACTCCTCCTTTTAACTTGCCACATTCTCACTGAAACCATCTTCTTCTTACCTTGTTGTTTATATCCCACAACCAACCACTGACCAGACCACCCACAAACAACAGGCCCTCAAAAGCGGCTCTTCCATCTCCGAGAACCTCCTCCCAGACGACATCCTCCGGGGAATCAAACCCCTCAGCCCCATTCACAGTCACAGCCATAGCGAGAGCCATAGCGCCAGCAGCCAAACCCGTACCCTGAGCAGCCATAGCAAGACCAGTCTGGATAGTCACTCCCACAGCCATACTCGAAGTGGACACCAACATCAGCAGCACCATCACTATCAGCACAGCCGTCACCATCAAAAATTCTCAGACGAGAGGAGAGAGGAACGGGAACACGAGAAAGGGACGAGTAAGAGGTCGGAGTAGTAGGAGCACTAAAATAGGTTAATTTTTAAAAAGAGAAGGATATCTCCTACCTACTATATATTGCCTGGGCCACAAAGGCAGGAGGAAGCCTTTGTACCGCACTAGGCAGCGGTAGGTGCAGCACTGCCGCTGGGCTATATAAATGGCCTGCGCTCTTCCCCTCTCGGTACATCCTAGCTTAGCTCCATAGAGACTAATCTACGATTTCACCTCTTACACTATATTTATCTGTATAACTTCCTCTTGAATAGGGTATTAGGACCTAAAGTCTTAATATCTAAGGCAGAAACGCCTAAATGCTATAACATAAAGAGCTTGGTTTAGCTATGCTTTGGGATGGTTCAGAGTCCATCTCGTCGTCATCATCATCCGGAGATGCCGAAGCAGAGTCGCTTAGCTGGACAGCCTCGTCGGACTGCAAGCCTGTATCCTCAGAGATGACGAAGGAATGGTATCGCTTATCTCTTTTCGACCGTTGCGGTTGTTGGTGTTTTTTTCTCTGTAATAGCCGTGGTTCTTTTGTCCTTTCTGTTTGCGCCCTATCCTCGTGAGCATATTCGTCTGCCGAAATGGCGTCAACCAGGTTCCCTGGTGCAGCGGGATTCCGTAGTTTGGGCTCAGCAATCGAAGGCTGCCGAGGTTTGGAGCTGCTAGGGGCGTCGTCGGTCCGGTTATCCAGCCACCTGACAGTGTTTCGATCCATGTACTCGTTCGCCTTGTCAACCTGAGCTCTCACCCTGCTCGACTTATCATCCACGGTGCCCCCTTCCTCCTGAATGGAAGTACTCGGGCCTGCCAGGGCAGATGTCGCGCAAAGCGGTGGTGATCCTTCTCTCAAAATGCTCGCTTTCAGAGGACGTACGGTCTGCTGGCTCGACCGGCTCTCGGTTCTTGGTCTCGTGCTGGAGATGGGTATCCCATCTAGTGTTTCTGGTCCTTCTCCTCTTCCGCCTGATGGGTCATTACCCGCTGGATCAGTGGCAGTTTCCTCCCAGACGGCTCCATTCTTGACGGTGTAAACCCTGGACCTCGTCGCGTCTGTCTTGTTGGTCATGACAATTGAGATATCATGCTGTTCGGAGAGGTCGGAGGTTATCTTCAAGTTTTGTTTCTTGCCTTCACGGGATACTTTGATATATGGGGACATTGTACGTTTGTCGTTTTCACCATCGTCAGAGTCCTCTAATTCTGGATAATGGAAGCCTAGGTCTTCGGAGTCAAATAGAACCGGGGCTTCTGGTTTGTTCTTTTGTGGTCGATCTCCGGTTTCGCGGCCTACCCCCGAGGATGACATCGTCGAGGATGACATCGTCGAGGTTATGCCAAACTCGCTTCCGTTGATGGCATGAGAAGAGTCTTTTCTATTACTATCATGGGTCCGATCTTTTCGTCTCACAGGGCGCTGGTGACTGCTGTGAGTCTTGTCTCTCATCTTTATTTTGTCCCTTTCGAGTGGGATACGCCGCAGATGTCGCGGTGGGGGGGCATAGTCCAGTAAATTAGAGGCCGAGTCGATCGGATCTAGCTCAGGGTACTGAAACCCAAGGTCCTCACTATCAGAGTAGTCGTCAGTCAATGAGAACGAGGACTCAAGCCCGTCGCCATACGAGTTAGATGAACTAGGTGGACTGAAGGTTGCTTGTCCCGGCTGATCCGTTTGCCGTTGCGACGGCTGGCTCGTAGCGGGAAGAGCAAAGGGATCGGCGCCGTAACTGACAGCAGCCCTGTACGGATCTACAGTACTTCCGGGGTCCGCCATGGTTCTCAGGAATCCAACCTGACCGCGTTGAAGGATCTGGGGGTTCGGGGGGATTCCGAAGAAGGCAGCCTCCGCAGGTATTGTTGAGGGAGCTGGGGGAACTTGGGGAGGCGGCATTTGAGCTGCTACAGGTGGTAAGGGGAGCTGAATATGTGGAGGCACTTGTACTTGGTACTTTTCTCGTATATGGTTTGCCATTGTCAGAGGCAATCTAGATCCGTAGTTGACGAGCTGGCCGTTCCAGAATTCGACTTTGTTTTTCAGGAAATTGTTCTCTCCGCCATCTCGGCCTGCATTGTCTGCGAGTACTTTTGTAATAACGTCTCTTGCCCACAACAGAAACGCCCTCGGCGCACAAATTGAGTTGGAATAATAAACTCCGGGCGGACAAGATGCAGGTTCGGGGTGGGTATCGCCAGGCTTGTTAGGCAGTATTGTACGGAGCTTCTCAAATTCAGCAATGAGTTCGAGTCGTGAAGCTTCGTCTTCGCTGCTAAGAACAATGTACTTGGACAGACAGGTTCCCAAGAAGCCTTCAGTATCTCCTTGTTCAAATTGCAGAGTTGCCAGCAAGTCCATCAGCGATTTGGGCTCCTGTGAGTGAAGTATAAGTATTTTTAGACATGTCGCCTGTAACCTGTAGTCTCCGATAGATCTCGCCGCTTGGAGCGCCGTTTGAAGCGCTTGACGCTGCTGGGGACTGGAACGAACCGAAAACATGTCCCAGTGTGGCTTGTCCCAAGGCTCGGCCGGGATATACACTGGAAGGTGGGCACCTGGTCGTGGAAAAATGGTGATGCCAGAAAAGTCTTCTACTCTCAGTCCATCAGGGCGAATGGGGATATCACCCATCTCAGAGACCACTTTCGCCATGATCCATTGGATAAATGGTCGAGATCTCATATATTCTGCGTGTCATTGACCTGGATGGATTCTGCGAGTGACTTTGCGTGCTCGAGCAACAATGCCGCCTTTGGGTCGTCTTTGATGGATGACGGTCTTTCGAGGAGTAACGACGTGAAAAGATCAAGAAGACCAAGATTCGTCGATTCATCATACTCTGGCTGCATCCAGTCTTCAAGTAGTCGATCCAGGGCCAAAGAGAAGGATTTAACGTCCAGACACTGGGTTAGGAATTGGGGACCGAATAAAGAGCCTGCTGCCACCAGAAGGTCCCTAAGATCCCATATACGGTTTTCCCCGAGAAGGCGATGGTAGAGCTGATTCCAGTCGAGGACTGCGTGATAGTAATTTATACGACCGGTAACCGAGTCTCCCAAACTGACCCTCAGGTGACCTAGTATAGTCAAGCAAAGAACGAGAATCTGGATCTGGTAGCAAATGGAATGTTAGCGAGGGTGTCAGACATTAACCCATGGCCGCGATGGCTTATCCCACCATGCTTGCCTATGGTGCTCGGTATGAGCATAGACATACCGCAGTAGACCCCATGGCCGATTCAGATCTGAGGGCCATCAACGTCTCATTAATCGCCTCAAAGATGTCCACGCTGAATGCCGGTAGAGGGACCTTTGCGAGACGATCCAGGAGCCAAAAGTTTCCCTCCAGCATGTCGAGACAAGGATCCTTGACGCTCTCTTCGGATTCCAGGCTAGCGTATTTCTTCCGATAGGAAACTGCCCGGAAGCTCGTGTATCTGCCCGCGGCCAAAAGCATCTCGCAATACTGTACCAAGACATAAGGCATACCCTGGAGGTTTTTTAATGTGTACTGAAATTGCTGTTCCGCGTCTTCGAAGTGGCCCAGGCGTCTCAACCGGCAGAATTCATCGAGACCGGGCTGAAAGTCCTCCACAATCGGCATGCTCATTCTGAAGATAATGTCCTTTTTCGAAGGATCTGAGGGATCATGGACGGCATCAAATGGCTTCGGCCGAATGTTATTGGGCGTCACGTCATCGGGCTTCCCGTGGTGGTTCTTCAATGGCGAGAATGGAGTGAAGTTGGTGGTCGAGTGGTCTGCACCTGATAACGTCTGTCCTTGGTCATTTGTTCCTCCCACAGGTTGGAAAGTTGACGGGGGATTCTTCTGGGGAATATCTGGATTTTGCCGATTTGCCGGGGCAGTATTGTGCGCCTTTGCTGAAATGGAAGCGTTGGATGGTCCAAAGGGCCCAACATGGGTCTCGTTCTGTGTTCCTCTGTCCGGTCGCTTTATGGGGACGGGGTTCTTCCCGGCAGCGTCAGAGGTCCCTTGCCCTAACCAGTCCAATTCTGAGTTCGACTTTGCCAGTTGAGAAGTTGCGTCTCTTGTTCTCGTGGGCTGGAGGGCATTTTCTTGGAGTAAAGTTGGCTGCATCCAGGAAGGCCTCGTGGAGTTAACAGACTCCTGGCGACGAGCCTTCTGGGGATAATGAACGTTCGCTGGTCCACCTGGACCAACGTTCCCATAGCTGACAGACATGTCTTCCATCAGAGAGCTGACTTGATGAGGTCCGGCTCGTCGACCACGAGGTCAGGGCATCATATTCCAGCTTCCTGGAGTTATGGTATGGAGCGGAACCTGGGGAAGATGCCGCTGGTGATACGGATTCAGCGGGCGGACGCAGCCAGCAAGTTCCCCTTTCAATGCAACAGTTCACAGCCTCGCGAACCGGATTGAGCGGTAGGATGGGGGCCGGAAGGTGCATGTCGCTTAAAGATGTGTTGCACAGCATCAAATTGGAGTTAGCTGAGTGTAAGTTGTGTCCTCCGTGGTATCTGCAGTCAAAGCCGGTTATCTGGGATTCGCACTGCCACCACCCAGTGTTTTCGGCTGCCTCTCAAGCCTCTGCTGACTTGCATCATAAAGCTGCTGCACCCACAAAATATCCTCGTGGTGCGGGGGTGCCCGACTTGCGCAGAATCCTCGCCTCAAGTTGCGTTTTGTCTCTGGTTTCGTCCAGCCATGGCTGCTGCAACAGAGCAATTGACACGGCCAGTTTTGCTGAGAAAACGACGGCGAGGATATGGACGTTGCGACTATGAACGATTCGACCATATCACCACGTCGCATGTGAATGCTGGACGCGGCAAGATTGGTGATGTGGAAGTCGACTGCCGATTCTTTTTCACCAAGTCCCGATGGGGATACTTGGGGTCGGACTACGACTCGTCAGGAACACCTGGAGGCATCATATATCTCGACCTGGATTTTCACCAGCCCTCGGACTGTAGACTGCGCGCAGCAACGGTCGTGGTGACCTTGACCGACCAAGACGACGAGCACCGGCGAACATGCCAGAACCGGCCGTCCCGTCCCGTCAAGTTCACCAGCCACTACGGCCCCAGACACATGCGTGGTGCCGAAAGACAAATGCAAAAACGAATAACCAAACAACTCATACCTTACGTCGAGGTGATGGGACAGGGTGCAGGAGGGGTTGGGATACACTCGGAGAAGCTTGCTGTGACCTCGTCCAGGTGGAACTTCTCTGGCCACCTGGGAGCGACTTCCGGAAGCAACTGGGACAATAAACTCAAATGGGTATTGGAGGAGAACCGACACGAGGATCAATCGATGCACAGCAACGTGATCCACACAGCCTTCGCATTCGAACACAATGCCACTCAATTCTTCATGACCGTTGAAGTCACGGGGAAACTGGTCCGAACTCGAGACCAGCTCCGACAGAGTTTGAGGTTCAAAGATCAGGAGAAGTCAGTCACCATCAAGTTCCAGTGGAAAGATGGGAAATATTCATGTCCGGCTCTGTTGGACGATGTGGCCAAGGACCTTCACCTCGCCATGGAGCACGAGAATCGGTGTAGTGTCCCAGCCGAGATCCCTGACGCCTTGCCCGTCAACTTCATGGAGACGACAAATCCCAGTCCGCGGCCGTGGGCAAGCCCGGGAGTGTCCCAGCAAGCAACTCTAGGACCAGAATTCAGCCACGGGATGCCAACCAACACGGAAATGAGCATCCCTGGGATAATGGGCCCATCGCAAATGGTTCCGCCACCATCAGATGATATGATGAGACTGGCGGCAGGGCTCACTCTCGCACCGTCAATTGAACCTGCGGAGTTGTCATCGCCCAGAAGCGAAGCAGCCATGGAGAGTGATCAGACGGAAGTGAACTCAACCGCATCACTGCGGATGAGGCGGGAACGGAGTAGATCTTATCAGCCATCACAGCTGTCAGCTGCGACCACACTAGTGGGAGAGGATCAAGAAAACAAACAGAAAGAAGAAAACAAACAGAAAGAAGAAAACAAACAGAAAGAAGTGCCGGTTCCTTGGTTTATATTTCCATTTATATGGTTGAGGCAGCTCATGTCCCCTTTCCTGGAGTTTCTTGCGTCTCTTTTATGCTTCTCTTTGCCTTTGGACTGGGGAAAGGGCGGATTGTTTGCGAAATTCAAGCGGATGGGAACAGGAAAAGATTCGCCAATCGAGGCTGGTGACGTATCTGGAGACGAAACAGAGTACTCCCCGACACTGATATCTAGTCCAATTGACGAAAGAGGCGCAATAAATTGGGCCTAAAGGCTGGCGGGTTTGGGGAGACAACGGATTCATCCGGGGCGTCGACACCGATGAAGGCTGCCCTTCAGAGAGGTGTGATCGGAACAAGCGAATTGGCGAGGAAAGACGATACTCTATGAAAACTTGATGGGCTGGCGTCGGTTTGAGGAATACATTAGAAAAGCCATAGTGCGCGGATTATCAAAGATAAAAGAGGATAAAGGAGTAAATTTCATGTCCAAGTTGTTTTGCCTGGACAAAGCAATTCATGTGAACAGGAAAGAGTCGTGATGTGTGCGTGCAGCTTCAATTGTGAAGCGGAATGGCAAACCTTGTGCCAAGCCGAGCCTAAAGTTATGGCGCTAACTCTTGCTCTCATAAAAAATGGGGTCGGATGATAACGGTGTACTGTAGCTCCACCAAACCTTTCAGTGCATGTTGGGCAGGCACGCATAGCGCCAGACGAATCACTGAATGCCGGTCTGACAACACATCACCAATTGGCCCAATAACATACAACAACGAGATATTCCAAGTCGATTGGAGAAAGGAAGCTCTCCGCTCTGAGAACCAAATGAACACTTAAAGATTCGCAAACAGGCGGTATTCCTAACATCTGTGGACCAGCGCGAATCTGGTCACTCTCACCGCCGACAGGATTGTGAGATTCACTGGTAACTGAATCATCTCAACATCTGGCGTACTAGGTCAATTAAAGGGCATCACGGGCGAATATATGACATTAGAGTCGTATAGTAAGAATTTAAAAGGCCACCTCTCTCAAGATGGCAGATATTCTCTACGACCTGCTGTCAACACCCGACACGGCCTCATCACCAAAAGCCAGGCCGGATCCCAGCTCATTACAGTTTCTCACCAAACTCGCATCCCAACGCTTGGAATCACTAGCAACGACAGAACCTCAAGAGCTTGCCCACACCTCTCATGGGCTTTTGCTCTCACTCCAGTCGCTCTCCAAAAAGTCTCACAAACAAATCATCCAGTCAGCAGATCACCATGCTACATTACACTCGACTCTCCCGGCCTTAGCAGCCAGCACGGCTGAGCTGCGAAATGCCATACCGAAGCTGGACAATGAGGCCGTCCGCTTTTCCACAACATACAACAAGAGCAGCGACAATGAGATTCTCGCAAGGAGGAAGAAGGCTCTCCTGCTCTCTCGAAACGTTGAACGTCTTGTCGACGTACTGGAGCTGCCGACACTGCTTTCCACAGCCATCTCCACCGCGCCGGTCAACTACTCATCGGCCCTGGACCTGAATGGCCACATCCGCAGACTTCACTCTCTTTATCCAGAATCACCATTGGTGGAGTCTATCTCGTCACAAGCAGACGAGGCCATGCGCACGATGGCAGCAAACCTCATTCTTTCTCTCAAAGCCCCCGGTCTTAAACTGGCCGCTTCTTTGCGCACCATTAGCTGGCTCCGCCGTGTCCTTCCGGACCTGGACTCGGCGTTGGCCGCCGGGAAAAGACACGACTCACAGGAAAGGATACTGGGCGCCATATTTCTCGTATGTCGTCTAGCGACTCTGGTCAACATGCTGAACGCCCTCGAGCCACTCCGTGATCTGGCAGACCAAGAAAAAATACGACAAAAGGCCATTGGCAGTGGGAATGCCTGGTCAGGTGGTCAACAAACAGAGCGTTACCTGAAGAAGTACATTGAAATCTTCCGCGAGCAGAGCTTTGCCATTGTGTCCATGTTTAGGAGTATCTTTCCAGCTACGGCGGCGGTGACCAGTGATGGCCCGGCTGCCGCTGGTGTGCAGAGCCGAGACCCCTTGGAGCCGATACCCTCCGCTCTGGCGACCTTCCCGCTCTATTTGGTGGACATGCTATTAGAGACACTACGGCTATATCTACCCACTGTTAAGGACCAAGCATCGAGAGATAGCTTGCTGACACAGGTGCTGTATTGTGCGGGCAGTCTGGGACGGTTGGGGGGTGATTTTGGCTTGTTTCTGGCCAGTCTAGATGTGGGCAGTGACGCCGAGGACGAATGGGTTGAGATTGTCAAGAGGCATCGGGCCCTAGCTGGGCGGCTGGAGTCTATCGTGGGAGAGCAGAAGAAAGGGAGTTAGTTGTATGTGATGTAGCCGTGTTATGAGATGTGAGCAAGCTCATTGTCCGGATATCCCGTGAAGAATTTCCCTCCAAATGTCAGATACCATTTTGAGCATAGAAGGATTGATGTCTTCAGCTGAGTGACTCATGTCTATCATTCCGTCTTTGTCCAGCAGATGCTGGTTTTCTGGACGAGGAGACGGAACGATTCGGGTCAGCTTGTCAGGGGCCGAGAACTGGCGAGCAGCCCGAGAAATCCACAGCTAGAGGTACCGCTGCAGACCCCGCTGTTAGCGAGCTCTATTGTTTACGTTCATAAATCCCATCTTTTTTCCATTACTACTAACACATGCCGCCGCTCGGGACTTTTACGCACCTTATCGGATAGCAGGGATGCAACGACCAAAAAATTCCCAGAGGTTGAATGCCGTCATATGATATATCGCAAGTTCAGGACTGAAAGAATCCGCAAACTCCCAAAGCCGATTGACCAGCAGCATGCTTTTTTATAAGTGGTTCACGATATAGCAGAGGCTCTAGGCTCCTCTATACCTATCTATCATACAAGGAGACTGCACTTGCGTTTCTTCAATAGTTACGCAAAAGTTGGCTCGTGTATCATGCCTGTTTGCGAACAGCCGACTTTGATATTTACTCCTTTTTCGCCCACCTGTAGAGCGCCTACCTAGCCTCCTGCGGCATCGCGCAATCGGTGACGATCGCAAAAAAATACCAAAAATAACTACAGTTGGAAGCTTTTGCTCCGTCGCAATGTCCGATGGTGCTCGTAAAACGGCCACGAAGTCGAGTGCGCCAGTCCCCATATCAATTCTCTCCCCCAGGTCCTTGCTAATCTGATGCTTTTCAAAAAGCCTTCCACTTCGCCGCCGGCCTCGGGTCAGGCGTGCTCTCGGCCGTCCTTCTCCAGCCCATCGACCTCCTCAAGACGCGAGTCCAACAATCCGGCAGCTCGCACTCCCTGAGCGCAGCAATCGCCGAGATCCGCGCCTCACCGAGCGGCTTCATCCCCGCCCTCTGGCGCGGCGCCGTCCCCTCGGCCTTGCGCACCGGTTTCGGGTCCGCAATCTACTTTACCAGTCTCAACTCGATAAGAGAACATGCCGCACACTTCCCCCTCCTCGCCGTAAGACCCGCCAGCGCTGGCGCACAACACTCCTCCTCCCTGCCGAAGCTCTCCAACACGGGTAACCTCCTCGCCGGCGCCGTCGCGCGCTCGTTCGCGGGCTTCATCCTCATGCCCCTGACGGTCCTCAAGGTCCGCTACGAAAGCAGCTTTTACAAATACAACTCTTTAGCAGGCGCAGCGCGGGATATCGCCTCGACTGAAGGGCTAAGGGGCTTTTTTGCAGGGTTTGGAGCAACTGCTATCCGCGACGCTCCTTACGCGGGCTTATACGTGCTCTTCTACGAGCAGAGCAAGAAGCGCCTTAGCGCGCTGTATCTCTCGCAGAATAAGAACACCACCGGTGGGGGTGGGGCCGACGGGAAAAGTGCCACCGCGGCGGGGGTCAATTTTGCGTCGGGTGTTTTCTCGGGCGCGGCGTGCAGTGTGATTTCGAACCCGTTTGACGCTGTCAAGACGAGGATCCAGCTGCAGCCGAAAGAGTACCATAATATGGTACATGCGGCCCGTAGGATGGTGGGAGAAGAAGGCGTGAGGGCGCTCTGGGATGGTCTTGCGCTGCGCATGAGTCGCAAGGCTTTGAGCTCGGCGCTGGCGTGGACTGTTTATGAGGAGCTCATCAAACGGGCTGAGATCACCTGGGGGAGTGGTGGTGGTGGTGAGAGGGCGAAGGGCAGTTTATGAGGATATATGACGACCAAAGGGGCCTGGTCCCGACCTGCATTTCTCTCTCCGTTCCAGAACGGGTCCTTCAAAGAGAAGGAAGGATGGAACTGTCACCATTTGGGTGGGTGGACGAGTGTACCAACACCTATCAACTCTACAACAATTTTTACTCAGCACAAGAAAAGCTACGAACATCTAACTACATATCCTACATGTACCTCTATCGATTCGGACTGTATTTTTACTGTAATGACGTTGTACTAGCGAGGCAATCTCACGAACTTTTCTTTTGCGTCTGTTGTTCTATTACGCTTAGCTAGGCAGGATGATATCACGACCTTGGATTTTGTACAGTAGTTGATTGCACAGCTGGTTGGTTGTATGTATGAATGGAAAGAAATAAAATCGATTTCTATTATTTTTGGGGGGTAGGAGGAATCATCATCATAGGTCACACAACATTTTATTTTACGCACCGAGCGCAGGAAAATTGTACGATAGCTATTGTTAGCCCATGCGGACTGGACTGGGCAAAGGAGTTGTTGTTAACAAGATATTACCTACCTACCTATCGAACAGTGATGGGAATGGACGACACGACATGTAGAACGGGAGTGAGGACGGAGAGGAATAAATACAAACATCTCAACTCGACCAGATGAATCTCGGTTGGACTCTAGTAGGGGTACAGATCATTGCTAATATCGTAGTCTTGAAAGTTTGGTTTGTTTGCTTGGCTCAAACTACCTAGAGATAAAATATAAATCGTCAATATTCTTATTCATAAGTCCCGTACAAGACTGTGCGTGTAGCTAGGACAATGATGAGAGGCTGATGGATGATGATGATGAAGACAAGGGTAACAACTTGACATGAAAAGAACAAAATGTTTTCTAGCTAGTATTGGATAAACAGGTTAGTTTATTCCAATTATTGGACTTTTCTCATATTATCTTAACTAGCTAAACATCTTAAGAATCTCATCTTGCTAATACTCAAATGTCCTCTTGTAAACAAACCTATTGTTCTAATCTTTTATCTCATCTCTTTAAATGTTTACCCCATATAGTATATGCTTTATCTTGTGTTATTAATTCTCATCACATCCTGATCTTCCCACGTGCTAATCTCATCGGATGCAGTCGTCACTAGGTACTCATATCGTCTCAACTTGAGCTTAAACAAAGCTCCTGTCTTTCATCCATGAATTTTCCTTTCCCGCCTTTGGTTTCAAGTCAGTTCAAAATCATTCCTTCATCCACTTACTTCAAATTTTCAAAGAGAGTGACCGTCTCCTCGAGTCACAAAGGTTCAAGTGAAGCTTGGAATGAAAAGGAGAGATGTTATTTATTGAATGGGTATCCGACCACAGAACTCAAGCCAAGTATGGTTTTTTATATCTTAGGTCATGGTATTTGCCAACTGAAACACAGATGTCTCCAAAAAAGAAAGAAGAAAAAAAAGAAAGAAACAAGTCATTAACCCAGTCCGAGCCTTCGAAACCTATCCAAAACGAATCAAATCATACCTCAGAACTTATGCAGGCCGCCCACCAGCGAGGTACATCAACAAACCAGGCGATTTGCTACGGCGGCGCTCCTTCTTGCGGACCCACTCAAAGTTCTCATCCCCATGGCGGTGCTTGTGATGCCGGCCCTCAATCTCGAGCACGACCTTATCCTCGCGCTTCTTCTCCACGATGCGGATCTTGCGCGTGTGCTCCCAGAGCATCTGCTGCTCCCACTCGGGCACCCAGCGCTTGATGAGAACATATCCCGGTTCCTGTTTATTTTGCGTCAGCAAACTCTCCCAACAATTTTGAGCGAATTGTAGGGAAAAGACTCACATTATCATACTCAAAATCAATCTTGTAAAAGATCAACGTCTCAATATCCAAATGCCTCAGCGCCATCCTCGTATAAGTCGGACGCCCAGCCTTCTTCTTATCCTCCTCCTCCTCCTTCTTGATCTTCTCCTTCTTCATGATCGCAGCGATATCCTTCTCGTCAACCCCGGCCTGGATCAAGTGCTCCTGCATAAGACGCTGGTACTCCTTCTCCTTCTCTTCCTTCTCCTTCTTCTCCTTCTCCATCCGTTCCGCCTCCTTGGCTTTGTACGCCGCAACGGCTTCTTCGGCCTCTTTTTCTCGCCTCTTCTTCTCCTCGGCCTTCTTCTTCTCCTCCTCGAGCCGCTTGAGCTCAATCTCGCGCTTGATCCTCTCCTCCTCGCGCTTGGCTTCCTCGGCTCGTCGGATCTTGTCTAGCTCCTCCTTGGCCCGCCGAAGCTCAGCCTCCTCCTTGTACTGCTTGTCCGTCTTGCTCTCCTCCTCCCGCCGTTTGAAGCGGTCCAGTTCCTCCTTGGCCCTCCTGAGGTCGGCTTCTTCCTTGTAGTGCTGGTCCGTCTTCTTCTCCTCGTCCAGGCGACGCAGGCGTTCCAGTTCGGCCTTGTTGCGCGCGGCCTCCATCTCGTCCTTGTAGGCCTGCTCGCGCTTGCGCTCGGCCTCGCGGCGACGGATCCGGTCCAGCTCGGCCCTGTCTCTGGCGTGCTCGGCTTCGTGCTCATACTGCCGCTGGAGGTGTTCTTCCTCCTTCATCCGCTCGATCCGCTCCATTTCTATGCGGGCGCGGGCGAGTTCCAGGTCCGACTTGTACTGCTTGTCGCGGCTGCGGTCCTCGACGGAGCGCTGGTTGGCGATCTGCAGGGCCTGGAGCTCCTGGCGGGCCTTTTCGAGCTCCCACTTGTCCCGGGCGTCGTCGATGTAGCTGTGCGAGCTGGACGAGCGCCGGCTGCGGCTGTGGACACGGCTGTGGGAGCGGTGGACGTGCTTGTGCCGGTGGGACGACATCATGGACGACGACTCGTCTGACGAGTAGTCATAGTCGCGGTGGTCGTTGTGGTTGGCGCCGATGACGTTCTTGATCACCACGGGGGCCATCTGCGGGTGTGGCTCAGGAGGGCTGGAGCGTCGCTCGCGAGAGCGAGAGCGCACTCGGGTCAGAGCGCCGCCTTGTGGTTCCAGGAATACCGGGACGGGCCCGGTCTGGTAGTATCCCGTTGGGGGCCGAGGCGGGGCGGGAGCATAGCGCGGGCTGCGGGGTGGAGGAGGTGGATTAGGAGAGCGACCACGACGGACGTGGATGTCTATCGACTCGTCCTCATCACTACTGTAACGACGATAGCGACCAGCCATCTTGAGTGGTCGAGATTGTTCAAACGGTGGGTGGTGCCGATCAGTCCGTGGGCTTGGCGGCTGCTTATCTTATTCTCGTGAGGAGATTCTGGTGATCCGATAGCAGCTGGATATCGCAAATATCAGTCTTCGTCCGATGTAGGATGAGGCGTGAGAAAGGTGATCCGATAAGCCACCCTCTCAGTCCGCAACGTGTTTTGTTTAAATAACACTCAGAGAGAAAGAAGACACCGACACAGAGGGGGTCAGGAGGAATTGTCAGCTTGAGGAGCGAAGCGGGGTGTGACCCACCATTTATTCCACGGCGCAGCGGTCAAGCACGAGAAGTTGAATCGAAGGTCCCGGGGAGAGGGGGGCACTGGAAAAGGAATGGGAGGGGCAGAAGGGCTGGCATACAGTGCGCGGAGCAATGGGTGTCGTAACTCACTCCTGTACACAAGCAGGTATTCGGGACCCAAAATAAGCACAGCTGAGGCAGCATGTGCCACACCTTTGCAGTGCCAATCTGGATGTATCATGCGGGCTCATTGGACTTTACGAGACAAGTATTCCGTACCTCCCACTGTGGTCACGAAGCTGGTTGGCCCACGCCCAGACGGGTACTCGTCTTGTGGGGAGGAAAAGGTGTGTGTGAGTGTCCATGGTGTCCCAGAGTGGTAGCCACCGGGATGGGAATAAGCGGCATGATTGAAGGGGCTGGCTAACGCAATCTCGAAGAAAGCTAGCAAATGACTGGTGGTTGGGAGGGAACTCCAAAGAAGGTGCAACCACGGCTTGCGGCTTGCGAAGAGAGCACTGCTCAGAGCAGGACGTTGCGCCGATATGGAGGGGTTGGCGGCAGCAGGAGGAAGTTGTTAGTGAGAGGTGACCGGCAGGGGGGTGGATCAACAGAGGAGAGGCCAAGACCATCAGGATCTCGGTAGCGCACAGTCCTGGAAGAGGGCTGAGTGGTGTAACCGTGGATTGGACGGCACGAGCGGCCGCCGCAGCAGTCGGGTACCCACGCTAGAAAGACGTTGTGATTTTAAGAGGGTATTCTGAGAGAGTGAATTAGTATTAATCCAGTGATTTCTGTGAATATCATCTCTCCAGATGTTTCTCTCCACGACGACCGAGACATTGTTTATTTTCTTCGACAAGGAGATCCCGAGAGCAGCGATCAGGGTCTTGTCAAATGGTTGCCTGCTCGGCACACATGCCCCTCCTTGCCACCTTGGGAGCCGCAAGAACCACCCGCCGGAGTGGAGTCCTCGTAGGGCAGAACCGCTTAGTGAGGGGCATCCTGTCTGGGCACTTTCCAACTTTCAACCTCAACCCCACCTGCCTGCCACGAACATTTACACGTATACGATACCGATGCCGGAAACCGAAAGAGCAAAACAGCTGGCGAAGGCAAGAGGGATCCCATATGCTGCAGTGAATAGGATCACTAATACACTACCTACGCCAGCGAGATTCTGTATAGTATTTGTGCACGGAGAGCCCATGTCTAGAGTCTATCCAATACTCAGAAATCGGTGAACATCAGGTTCCAGATCCCATGCTATTTGTTATAGACCGGTTTGACAAGCAATCACATTATGCAAAGCGAAGAATCTGGACTTGGCCGCTCCTCGATATCCGTAACGGTATTGTACAACATGAACAATTCCCCATGGTGCCGTTACCGTCTCAGGTTGCTGTGCTTAGGCGGAGAATTTCAGGCGGTTATTGAAACATATCGTCTGTCGACAGGAAAGCTGTCAGCCACTCCCCTGGGCTGTTGGTCTGCACATCATCCTGAACCTCATTCAGTACCTACAGTAGCATTTGGGCTATATTAGCTCAGGGCATGTTTGGGCGTTTGTTGAGAATCCAAAGAAGGATCTGGATGGGCTAGGATAAATCCAAGCCTGGCTGGACATCTTGGTTTGCGCTACACTAGTACAGGTACAAGTGGCTGAGCCGCTTGGAGGTCCAACGTGAGGTCACTACAACAGTTCTCGGGAGACACGACTAGTCTTCCAGAGATCTAAAAGAGTAACTCCTGTCCGTCTGAATCTTGAGGAAGCCTCCCTGGGTCAGGCCGATGCGGGCCATCCCGTCCATCCTTTGTCAGATGCCAATAAATATGGCTGTTGGTTCCTAGAATGAGACTACTACTACCTCTAGGCGCAGGCCTGTTGACCATGTTGAATAGCAAGGCGGCAAATTATTTGATATTTGTTTAGAACAGCCTCTTGGGATTCTCAGCATTAGGATAAGCCATGTTTGTTTTCAGTACTGATGTAAGCTGCCAGTAATTTACTGTCCGCCACCCTTAAGCATCTTCTCGATATGCTCTTGGCTGTTCTTTGCCGTCGTCTCCAGATAGTGTAACCTCTTGCCGAGAGCTTCGATTTCAGTCTCCATCTCCTTCATCTGTCCGCCCAGCTTGTCCTGCATTGTTGGGGCGGGGAGAGAAACGAACCTGAATGGAGAAAGCAAGATAAAGTAAGCAAGTGACTTGGTTCATATGAGGCGGTTATATGAGATGGCAAGAGTGGCAAGTGAGAGTATGTGAAGAGTGTTCGGCAAGGCGAGCACCGAAAGCGGCTGTGATGTATAATTCATGACGGGGCATGCTCATGTAATACCGAGATGAGGCGACAGGGCAACGGGAGGTAAGAAACGTGAGAGTGACAAAAAGAAACTGCAAAACGAACATCTTCCCAACACCCTCATAAACAGCCGTGTCGGGCGGCAACGACGAGATCTCGCTTCGGGTGAGCTGTGCAAGGCGCATCTCACGCTGCTTGCCGGCGAGCTGTGTGCGGACCAGGCCGATCTGCTGCTGTGCAGCTATCGCCTGCGATTCAATCTCTCTCACCAGCTATTTCATGATGAAAAATGAGTCAGAATGCGGGCAACAAAGTCGGCAATACGATGATACCCTCCTATTCTAAAGGTATTGATGCCCGACCGAGGATGACCAAGAGCTACTTGCCTTTTGTAATGCCTCGTTTGATATCGACATGGTTGCTGTGAGCGATGGATTTGTCTCTCTTGTCCTAGTCTTTCGGGTTGATTGTGGAGGACCAAAGCTGTGGAGGGGTGGTGGGGGCGATGACCCGTGTCGTCTCGGATCGGTCGGCTTTTTATTTTGCTTCTTGTGAAATGTTTCGAAATGAAGTTGAACCCAGATTCGTCGTCGAGGGCTTTGCGTTACGGTTGCTGTGAGATATCAATGCCCAAAATCTGGAAGCTTCGCCTTTGCTGGTGGGGAGCACGGCAACACCTAAAGGCTCTACAGTGCAGAATACCCCGCTCACACATGGGGCTTGGGCTCCTGAAATTCGCCCTTTTCGACCGTAAATGAAATTTCTATGGTGAAGAGTCAGAATCGCGTAACATGAACACACAAGGCATCCTTTTGAGATTACTATCATCTTTCGTCGTCCTACCTTATGAGTCTCACAATTCCTTAGGGGTCCAGCCAGTGTCACGAAGAGCAAGAAGCGGCAACCGTACACTGCAAATAACAAGCAAAACACTTCTGACAACGCCTTATTGGGGGTATTATGTTCAACAACCACCACGAGAGTTATTTTCACCATTTCCCATCCTAAGCCAAATTGATTCCCTTTTTTCTGAGTCCATTACTCCTATACATCGTGAATTCGGTAAGGTCTTCCGTAAGTGCCACTCCATGAGGATGCGGGAAGTGGTCTAGGGATAAACATTTGGAGTAACCGATCAGTCGGCAGTGTTGTACAGATAAAACAAGCATTGGCTGCCTATCATTTCGTCTTCTTCGTGTCCTTCGAAGCGAGGTCTGCCGGGCTGCCGGGTCTCGGGATAATCCTGGGAATGGACCTGTAAGGCCGCCAGTCGAGCATGAAGTCGTCGCCTTGGAGGCTGCAGTTGAGCCATATGCGTGAGAGAATCATGTGGTATGCTGATGAGAATTACAAGTTAGCATCAAATATATACTCGGTAATGTCAGTAAGCCCGACAAGAGACAGGATTGCATCGTACCACCTGTAACAGTCAGATGTTAGCCCTTCAGATTTGGTGTTACTGCCGCGAGGGAAACTCACCGAGGCCAGTTAAAATATGCCACCAGCCATGGCCTTCGAGGACTGCGGACCATGGCAGCAAAATATGGTTCTTTGCAGCAGTCAAATGATGGCAGAAAGCATTGTCCAATAGCCAGATAATGAAACCCGTGGAGAACATGACGACGCCTAGAAATCGCCGTGTTAGTCCTGTGATACTAAAAGAAAGATAGGGGGCTTGGCTAAAAGTCACAAACCTGCTAGAGCCAAGTTCCACGTCTCTCGCATCTGTTCATCAGCACGGGATGGGTTACGCTTCTTCAGCAATGGACGGAGCTTCCATTCAGTGACATAAAATCCTCTAAACGTTGTTGCGAGCTGCAGAAAGCCGAAGGCGGCCTGGTGAAAGACCGGGTCTTTGGCATATAGATAGTAAACCTAGAGAACAGACAGTCGAACGGTTGGTCAACACAGGCGTCTATATGAAAGCATTCCACAGGCAAACAAACCGTAATAATAATGGCCACCGCCGTCATTACGGCGCCCACCAGAGCCTGGACTGCTGGGGGTCTCTGAAACGAGTAGGCGATGAAGCACATGATACAGACCGAGTATATCATGGGCAGCTCATCAGCGAGCTGCATAGAGTCTGCAAGCCACATTAGCAAATGTCGGAATAAAAAAGACATTGAGATGGTCCCTTACACCACAGTGTAGCATGAAAGGCCATGGAACCAAGACCAACAACGATGTATCCGAGCCATGCCACAATAAATGCACGCGAGTGTGAGTAACGGATCACATCCCGAAGACCCTTGATTCCCAAATAGATAAAGGCTAGGTTCGTGACTGTGTTGATCGTCTCGGCGCAGTAATAGGTGATGTTGTAGTCCTAAGAGTGTGTGAGCCTATTTATCGATCCCATAAGCTTTGACTTGGGATCACACCTCTTCACACCAATTCAGTGTCGATGTCTGTTCTCCCCAGAACCCATCGCGGGCTTCACGGTAGGGTATTTGGACTGCCGAGACCAGTGACATTTTCCGCCTGTATGGTGACGGCGCATGAAGCTTGAATAACGTAGGTGCCGCGTTTGCCAGGTAGCAAAAGGAGATGAAAACGCCCAAATGTGTTGTTTTGACTGTGCTGGGAAATGCCAAGCTCAGCCGCTCATGGGCTTTGTGTGACGTGAGGTGAAAATGATAGCTACCTCCAACCTTCGTACTAAGCAACCAGAACTTGGCGACAAAAACAGTTCGATCCCAGAAATGGATAGGGACGACTCAAATCAGGCCGTCCCTTGGATCTTATATAGACAGCCGGGGACTCGGAATTGGCGGATCAAAAAGAGCTCTTTCTCAAGGGTGGAACTTGTTTTGCTATCGCCGAGCACTGGCTGACGAGCTGTGGGTAAACCTGATGCCTGTCAAGGACGAAAGAAGTTGGATATTGCATCCTGTCAGAACAAGCCTATATATGGATAGATTCAGGCCATGATCGAATAAGACCGTGTCGTATTTAGTACGAAGTGAAGCATCTGACCTTGATGAGACTACACATGCAACAAAGCCGAAGTGCAGTTTAGGGTAGCTGTACGGATACAGTACGAGACGGGAACATGAATCTCTCCAAAAATACACCTGGATTTGATACCTCAGTTAACGGTACTACCCGACAGCACAACGTCTCCGGAACTACTGGAAGTACAACTCATGACAAGCATCATTCTGCCACATGAACTCCCGACTCCCATTTCCATCCAGAACTCGTTCCAAGCGAGTTCAGGGCAGCAAGATGCCGTAGGCACTTGTGTTGAATCCTTGGGGGCTTGTCGTACAAGACTGCAGCACATGATTGGTCCATCGTCTAATGCAGGTAATCCTTACTCCACAGCAGGTATTGAAGACGCAAAGCTTGGTACACACTGTACACGACAATACAGCCTGCCGTCAGCTGAGAAAGGAGCCTGTCCTGCTGCGGATAACACAACACATGGATTTTGTCACCTAAACCCGTTAACGACACTTCACCAGGACTTCACCTGCGATGTAATTACATGATCTGACAATACGATATTGCTGCATGTGACTGACACCCATCCTTACGAAGGGTGCGATACACGCATTTTCACCCTAAAACGAACTGGCCGCGCAACCTCGAGGCTCATGCCACCTCAGCAAACATTCCTGAATAGAGCGACGCTTGTCTTCTTCATGATCTAACTATCTTCATGTCGAATTACACCAAGGACCTCACAATTAATCAATCTGACGTGCCTCTGACACCTTGTCGGCATGCGCATTAGCCTGTCTTCGGGTTACACTGTTGTGTAGCTGCAGCTCTCAGGCATCGTCAACACACTTTCTTGACGGTTTCGTACGGTCTTCGCAAAAGGGTGATCCCTGTGGCACTTGGGCGACCGAATACCGAACACACTGTCCACAAGCCTGGAGGTCCCGGTCCCTTTGCGATTCTTCAGCTCTTCACATCACGACAATTGCGAACGAACGTTCCCCATAATTTGATGGCACGGTTTCGCCCATTCTGCTGCCCTGCAACGTATACCAGGTAGTCGGCTGTGATCCTGCCAGTCCGCTGCTAGGTGGCCGTCATGGCGGCGCCCACCAAGAAGTCAGCATGGGGGTTCCTTTCTCAGGCCGTTGCCGGTGTTGAGGCTCGACTGGACACAATTCTTGCCGACAATGACGACGCATCCAGTCAGTCCAAGGACACGAAGCAGCCTGTCTCTGAAGCCTCCACGCCCGCTCCTGCGTCGCCTTCCAAGCAAACTCCCGGTACGTTGTCTCTGCTGTGACTTGACGGACTTCAAAATCGGCATCTAATTGTATTGCTTCTCTACAGCCCCTTCGCGAACTGCCTCGACGAATCGGACCAACGACCGTCTCCAAGAACGGCTAGCAAGAGCAATTGCAGCCAAAGCTGCCCAAAAGACCGATACTCCTCCACCTCGAACCTCTCTGTCGACACAAGGAAGCCCGCGCCCGAGTCTAGAAGCGCAAAGTCGTCCGTCGACAGAAACCCTGGGTCGGCCGAGTCCGACACCGAAGGATGCGCCCTCCCCGCGGGGATCTCGGGAATTACCGAGGAAATCGCACGATAGCACGGTCCAAGAGGTCACTCCTAGCGAATCTTTGACCAATGGAAAACACGAGAGCCCAATAAATACAGAGGAAGCTGGTGAGCCAAGGGCGTCAGTAGACTCTGCAACTGTTACCGATTCACCGAAGGCATCTGAGACGAATGAAGTTGATCATGCCAAAGTCGAGGAGCCAAAAGCCGCAGGTCCCGATAAAGGTCTCGAAGATCTGAAATTACAGCATCAGGAAGAGATACACACATACATAGAACGCATAGACGCCCTGGAAGCTAAGCTCCAATATCTCGCAAGGGAGACGGCCGACTCAGCAAGGAAAGCTGCCCTAGCTGCTCCAGCTGGTAGCGCGGAGAAGAAATTGGCAGAAAGAGACGAGAAGATAGCCCAGCTGATGGAGGAGGGCAAGAAGCTGGCAAGCACCGAACAAACCCACAGGGCTATATTGAAAAGGCTCCGGCTAAAAGCCGCCGAGGACGAAAAAGAGCTCGCCAATCTCAAAGCGGCGAAAGAAAAATCGGATAGGGAACTCGACAGCCTCCGCCGGCAGGCTCGTCAAGCTGCTGAGCTCGAGAAGGCAAACGAACAGTTACAGAAGCGGCTGGACCAATCCCAGCGCGAGCTGAACTCGTTAAGGCCGGAAAATAAGTCCAAAGATGTTATTATTGCAGAGCTCAGGAGCCAGCTGCAAAAGGCCACTGAGCAGGCGGATGCATTGTCGCTCAAGGTTAACAACCAGGCGCGAGAGCAAGATATACGGCGTATCACAGAGCTGGAGGACTCGGTAGCAGCTCTGCAGGTGGAGAAGAATCTGATTGCTGATCGTGCCAAGGCTCAAGCAAATGACCTGAGAGAAAAGGCCGAAAGAGCTACCGAGCGGGCACGAGCCCTGGAGCTGGAGTTGAAGGCTGAGGTCCAGATGATGGAGAGCAAGCTGGAGGGCATGCGAATGCGAGCCGAAGAGGCATCCTCGGGCGCTGTCGGCGATTCGCAGGCCAAGCTGTTGAGACAGGTCGAGACTCTGCAGACGCAGTACTCGATTGCAAGTGAAAACTGGCAGGGCATTGAGGCTACTCTGCTCGCCAGGATAGCCAACATGGAGAAGGAACGGGATGAGGCGGTGCAGCGAGAGTCGGACATGAGGAAGAAGGCCCGTGAAGCTGTAAGTATTCGCTTTTTGTCCCACCTGTTCACATGCTAAGATACCGACACTGACACCTCCCAGGCAATGCGGGCAAAGCGAAACGAGGAGGAGCTAGAAGAAACCAGAACCAGACTCCCCAACATGCAAGAAGATGCCAAGACATATCAAGCCCAACTCGACGCGCTCACCAAGCGCGCAGAGGAAGCCGAAGCGTCACTTGCCAAGGCCACTGCTGAATTTGAGAAGCAGAAACAATCTTGGGAGGCGGAGAAGGAAGAAGCCAAACAAGCTTCCTCGGCTCGCCTGCTCATGCCCGGGGAGCGAAGGTCTTGGCTGGAAGACCTGCCCGGGGCGCCCTTCACCAAGAGCGATAGTCGCCCCGAGTCGCCAGCAAGAACATTTAGCACTGATTTCCTGGGTATTCAAAGTCTTACGAGCAAAACGCGTAACAAGATCTCGGCGCCGTCGAGTAACGGTGATGCTGGCGCCATAGCCACAGGGCCGGGGAGTTTTGGGAGAAGACCTTCTGCGCAACCACTCACCCGTGCTGCGATGCAATCTGCCGGTATTGGTAGTATGAGTGGTGCTGGATTATTTAGTCCGTCTATCTCATCGCCTTTCAGTCCTACCAGCACGGGCGGAACAGGTGGATTGGAAGGGTTGTTGTCTCCTTCGGTGTCGTCGAGTCATCAGCAGCAGCAGCATACCCATCCTTTAGATCGGGAAATGACACCTGCGCAGCAGCAGCAGCAGAGGGAACCGCTAGAAAGACAAGATACATTCGACAGTGTCGAGACGTCGTCGTCGTCACCGCACCAGGTAATGGCGGATATGGTCTCTGTATCCACCGTCGCTGCGGGACCGTCGGTTCAGCTGGTCGAAAGAATGAGCGCTGCGATTAGACGGTTAGAAAGCGAAAAGGTAGCTGCAAAGGAGGAACTAGCTAGGATCTCGAAGCAGAGGGACGAGGCGCGCGCCGAGATTGTCGCGCTTATGAGGGAGGTTGAGGGGGGCAAGACTGCCTTGAAACGGGTTGCCGAGGTTGAGAAGGAGGTTGCCGAGGTGAATGAAAGATATGAGACTACATTGGAGTTGCTGGGGGAGAAGAGTGAATTGGTGGAGGAGTTGAAGGCTGATGTGGAGGATTTGAAGGCTATGTATAAGGATCTTGTTGAGAGGACTATCAAGTAGGTAGTTGACTTCTTGAGGAATGGACTGACTGGGTGTGGTGAGACCTTGGCTATTTGTTTACCTGGGGAGAAGATTTGGTTGCATGTGCATACAGGAGATAAGATATTTAGATGTATTAATTCACTGTGGCGAGGCTACATACAGGTTTGAGGAATTTCACCATAAAGAGTTCTACTTGTACATACGTTGGGAGTTTCTTTGCTCATCGATAACATTGAATGGTCGTTATTATGACTGTCTATCACGACATCAATTGTATTGTTTCCTGAATCCATATTTACCCATCCGCCTCAGCTGTGATTTAAGCTGCCTTGAAAGAAAAAGGGGGTCGCCAAGTCGTCTATACGATTAGCTCGATTCCCTCTCGTTCACACTCCCGTTCGATGTATTTCTTGACCTATTTGCACAATTTATAGTTAGTCCTGAGGTTCTCCGGATGCCACCATGGACCCAAGGGACGTACATCTCTATCAGGTGCAAGGTCCAAGGCAAGATGTCCATCACTAGACTTCTTGTCCGTCTCGGCGCCAGCCTTGAGCAGAGCAACGGCTGTATCACCTGTTTTGTGTGTAAACAAAGATTGTCAGCACTCGCCTCACACTACCATATAAAGGGGTGCCGGGGCGGGGTTCTAACCATGTCCCTCAGCAACGGCGTGATGCAAAGCCGTGTAGCCTTCATTGTCGGTTGCGTTGATGGGACTTCGGGCCTTGAGGAGCAAGTTGACCATGGGCACCGAACCGACCGCTGCTGCGCGGTGGATGGGGTATTGGCCGCGTTTGTCACGGACTCTGGCCAAGGCGGGGGGTTTTTGGTCCAGGAGCTTGCGGGCTAGGTCGAGGTTGTTTTTGGATGCTACGAAGTGGAGGGCTGTCTTTGGGTGTGTTAATATGTTGACTGGTTGAGGAGGGAGGACTGTTACAAACCTGGCCATTGTTGTCTGATTTTATTGGTGGCACGGTTAGAGCTTGTATTGTAGTAGAAAGAATCAAGGTGTTTATAGGGAACTCAACTTGTCTGGTTGATGTCTGCTCCCCGGGCAAGGAGGAGGTCAACGACTTTCTCACTGTCCTTGACGCTGACGGCGATCATCAGGGGTGTCCAGCCGGCATCGTCCTGTATAACATGGATGATGAGTTGTCTGATCTTTAGGAGGAGGTATTTGGAGATTGCATACCTGAACATCGGCATCAAATCCCTTTTGGTTCACAAGTATTGAGACGATCTCGGGCCGGTTGTATGAAGCTGCCCAGTGAATTGGAAGACGTCCATCCAGGTCTTTGAGTTTGGCGAGCTTTGGATCGGCCTTTTGGATGGTCAGTGAGGTCTTTGACTTTTTGGTGAGGGTATAGAATGTTGTATACTTGCATTCAATAGGGACTCGACAACCGAGACTGCAGATATTGTGAGCGTTTGGTCAGTTCTGTGAATGGCTTCAACATCTCGGGCCGGGAGCTCTTGGGCAAACTAACCCTTGCCTTCCCGGGCAGCCTCGTGTATCGCATACTTGGCCTGGTCGTCCATTTTGATGATGATTTCTTCAAAGCAGATTGTGGAAATGTTCGAGTTAATTCGTCCTCTTATTTTCTGCGTTGTAGAACAAGACAGGTTAAGGTTGTTATAAGAGTTGCCGGATATCGTCATGTAAGTGATGCCTTCAATCATACGTTTTGGGTAATGTTCTCCATACAAGCATGCCGCAACCCCACTGTGACCTGCACTGTGCGGGTGTGGGGTAAACCAGGCTTCCCCTGTAAGCCAAGACCTCTGCCAAGTTTCGGCGTTCCAAGTGGCTTGAGCCTCAGCCACAGGAGGCGCTGATTTTTTGAACGCAAGGCAACGCCTCGAACTTGACGCGACGAGAAACTGGTTCAACAGCTTCCGAAATCATCTACGACGACAACATCCACGAGTATCTCTTGCAGCTCTAACCCCGAACCGATTTGACTGAAGCGCACGATAATAGAAGGAGGAAAACACAAATCAGGACTTGCAATGGCGACCGAGATCGCCACGGGCAGCAACGCCGCCAAAGGCCGCGATCTCAGTCCTCTCGAGGCGCTCATCAGGACCAATGCTCAAAACACGAAATTGATTTACGCTCCCACATCGGCCAGCACACCCGGAAGGAAAAGGTTAAAGCTGGATCCCGAACTAGACGTCTCAGACCCCGCCCTGGACAAAACAGGCCTCTCTCTTCGCCTCCACGCCGAGTACAGCGACGTCCAGACACTCCCCGAAGCGATCGCCTCCAAACTTCCCGCGGCGGGACCCAGGAAGAAGAAACCCAAGGCGGCGGCAGACGACGCGCCTACACCACCCGAGGAGAAGGCGCGCAAACTGATCGAGGGAATACCAGCCAGCCGAACCGCAGGAAGCAGCTCAGCGAACTCGAACGCCCTTGTCGTCTCGCGAAACAAACCATCCTCTGCCTCTACCCCAGGTGGCAAACAAAGCAACCAACAACGAAATGAGCCACAGAATATGAGTCTAACTCGCCGGTCGGACGTGCTAGCGCAGCCGAAACCAGACTGGCACCCGCCATGGAAGCTCATGCGCGTCATCTCGGGCCATCTCGGCTGGGTGCGCGCCCTGGCCGTCGAGCCAGACAACAAATGGTTTGCCTCTGGAGCCGGCGATCGAACCATCAAGATCTGGGATCTCGCGACGGGCGGTCTCAAGCTCACACTGACAGGCCACATCTCCACGGTCCGCGGGCTGGCGGTCTCTCCTAGACATCCCTACATGTTTTCCTGCGGTGAGGACAAGATGGTCAAGTGCTGGGATCTCGAGACGAACAAGGTCATCAGGCATTACCACGGCCATCTCAGCGGTGTATATACCCTCGCATTACACCCAACACTCGACGTCCTAGTCACAGGAGGCCGGGATGGCGTCGCGCGCGTGTGGGATATGCGAACACGAAGTAACGTCCACGTTCTATCAGGCCACACAGGCACGGTATCAGACCTAGTCTGCCAAGAGGCCGATCCGCAGGTAATAACATCAAGCCTGGACTCTACAGTGCGCATGTGGGACCTCGCGGCAGGAAAAACAATGGGCGTCTTGACACACCACAAAAAGGGCGTTCGTGCCCTCGCGACGCATCCCAGCGAGTTTACCTTTGCGAGCGCGAGCACAGGGAGTATCAAGCAGTGGAAGTGTCCCGAGGGAGCGTTTATGCAGAATTTTGACGGGCATAACGCTATTATTAATACTTTGTCAGTGAATGACCAGAATGTAATGTTCTCGGGCGGGGATAACGGGTCGATGAGCTTTTGGGACTGGAAGTCGGGACATCGGTTCCAGGCGCTGGATACCACTGCGCAACCGGGCTCGTTGGATGCTGAGTCGGGGGTCATGAGCTCGGTGTTTGATTTGAGCGGGACGAGGTTGATTGTTGGAGAGGCTGATAAGACTAGTAAGTTGTTTCTCTCTCTACCTAGGCTGTTTTTTTCGTTCTGCAAAGTCATCTGTCAGATCAAGTTTTGGGTTACTAACGAGTCTTTTGCTACAGTCAAAATATGGAAACCAGACGAGACTGCGACCCCGGAATCGCATCCCCTGGAGTGGAAGCCTACCCTGGCAAGGAGAAAGTTCTAAGCAGCCAGCCACGAGAGATGGGGATCGGTTGTTGTATGTTGGAGGTTGGAGGTTGCTCTCCCGTGCTCTGGGCACATTATTTGTATATCCACTTATTATACCACGGAAGCGGCAAATGCTATAAATGACGATAATTAGTGCTTGTGTGTTCTTCGGGCAGACATACTGGATTTACTTTGGTGACCATGTCTAGTATCCGTAGAAGAGGAACCTAAGGTGCCAACCAGGGACCTATTATTTCTTGAGGTCCATTCTCTTGGTACAATATCCAAGGTAATTATACATCAACACACTCCATTCCCATCCATACCCCATTCCTCACATCCTGACAACATCTTGCCCACCAGACGGATAATCCATCACACTAATATCCCCAAAGCTTTAATCTCAGGATCATCCCTAAAAGCCAACCTAACCTCGTCATCGCTGACAGCAAGACGAATCTTGCTAGGCCGCTCAGCCTTCTGCCCCTCGAGGTACATAATCCCCGCCCCAGCCAAGTCCACAGCAGCTAGACTCAGCCCAGCAGGCCGTAACATGCCCGAACCTCCACTATCGTACTTGGTATACCTCCCCGGATTCACTATCGTCATTGTCCCGTCTGCATTCCCATTTATATTCCCATTGGTGGCAGCGTTGTCATCTTTGCCAGGGTCCGTCAAGAGGAGGGTCAAAGGTCGACTTGCGTCGGCTAGTTTGAGGGAACGTTGCATTTCTTCGAGGACCTCGCCAAAGGTTGTCTCTGCGAGGCCGCTTCGTGTTGTTCGGTTCAGGATGGATGTTAGAAGCAGCCGAGAGGCAAAGGGCAATGCGCGGAGGTAGAGTTGGAGTGGGTTGCTGGTTGCTTCGTTGATGGCCCGGCGGATCGTGTCGATTGTTACCCTTCCGGCGGCAGCAGAAGATTTCTTCTTGGTTGGTGTGTTCATGACTGTTTTTCTACCGCGCCCCCTTTTACTGGGCGTAGGTGGGTTCGCCGGGTCCGAAAGAGTTTGCTTGGAATCAACCTCGGCGAGCTCAACCGCCCGGCGACAAATATCCAGTGCTCGTCTCGCATCTCCACTCACAGCAGCAACTTTCCGTGCAGCGAACTGCACAGCGTCGCTGTCGACGATATCCCCTGGCACGCCTTCCAATCTGGACTGCACAATCCGCATCAGTTGCTCGTGGTTATACCCCGGAAAGGTAATACGCGTCAACCCCAACCGACTACTGATTTTGTTGCTCAGCGTGCGCTCCGGCAAGTCCATGGTATTCGCCACCGCCAACACAATAAGCCGACTATGCCTCAACCCGGGCCAATTAAAAAAATTGTACATGACCCCTTGGTTTTTTGTCACGAGCTGGTCGAGTTCGTCCATCAGGACAACGCAAGGAACTCGTCTCGGGGAGGGGTGGCTGAACTCGCGCTCTAGCAGGTCAAGCGCCTGCGAAGGACTGACACGCTGCCCTTTGAGCGCTTCCCAGAGGAGAGAGTATGACTGATGCGGATCGGTGATCTTCATGCCGTTGATCTCTACAAAAATGAAATCATCCAGCTCGTCGTTTTTAACGGCACTGTCGAGGTGGGAGACTACCTCGCGCACGGTGGCCGTCTTGCCTGTCCCCGGGGTGCCGGAGATGTAGATGCATGTTCCTGTGCCTTCGGTGATGGCTGCCTCGAGGTGCGAGTACACCAAACTGAATTCGGATTCTCGACAGGGGAGGCTGGTTGGTACGGAAGCGACGTGGAGTTGGTTGCGGGCGATTTGGTATGGTGAGGACTGGACGTCTTGGGGAGCGAGGAAGCGTGTTGCTAGGGGTGTGAATTCTAGGTGCTTTTTTATCATTATTTTGCGGTGCGAGGATGGGGTTGCGGGCCCCTTGCCGGGGGTTTTTCGGCGGCTACCGGGGGTGGTGGCTTCTCGAGTTTTGAGCTTCTTTGGGGTTCGGGGGACGGCGGTGTAGGTGTCATCGTCGTCGTCGTGCCCGCCGGTGTAGTCGCCCTCTGGGGAGGGTTTTTTGGTGGTCTGGCGTCGTCTGGTCGCCTGGGTCTGCGTGACGATACGGTCCCGTAGTGCGTCAATATCATCTTTGCCGTGGTACACATCTTCCCAGATGAACTCTTCGGTGTAGGTGCATGTCCTGGCGTTGCACCCCCGGCGGCAGATGAAGGTCTTGCCGTACTCTTTGGCCTTTTTAGGAACTTTCCCATTAGGATATTTCCGGTTGAAGGCCTTTTGAGACATGACATGAGCTTTGCCGTTGATGGTGGTTAAGGGGTTGATGTCTGTGTTTGCCGTGATGTACAGTTCGTGCTGTAATAGATAATCAGCGATTCGCTCCCACAAGCATAGATTCAGAGAACAAACCTCGACAAAGTCCTTCCTCTTCTTTTCGCTATTCCTAATTTCTCTTTCCGAGGAGAACCACATAAAGGTGGCTGCCTTGTCACCTTCTTCGTCATCCAGAAACTCGGTGATGATTCCAACCCAGGCTTCGTGGGAGCCTTCCGCCTTGAGCAGCATAATCTCGCCCAAGTAGCATTCGAACTCGCCCATTCGAGCACCTACTATGGTGGGCTGTTGGAGTGCCTGCAGGGCTGCTCTTTTGCGTTTTCTTGATGCCGGCCCATTTTCATCGACAGTTTCCGAGTCTGGGTCCGTATTCTTCTCTCTGTCGTAAATCCACTCCCACGGGTAATCGTTTGTCCCAAGTTCGTCATCTGAGTCCTCCCTTGTCACGCCTGGTAGACGCCTGGCTGTTCGCTTTGAGCGACTCCCGATTAGCCCAGGCATGTTTGTTGATTGCACTTGCTTTGTTTACTTGATGCTATGATGCACAAGACCGGAGCTCAGAACAAAAGGAAGAAGTGCAAGTGATGTAGACCAAAAGTATAGATGATCGTAACTGCAATATCCGGGTTCATGTGTGTGATGTCGTTGTGTAAATTGCTTGATATCTTCAGGCCAAACTCGGTAAATATCCTGGATGCAAGGACGCGTCCATTAGCTCAACGCGTCGAGAATTCCATTAAACCCCTGTCAGGGGAGACCGGGGTAGCGGCCGTAACATTACACATCGGTAGTACGGTACGTGTATGAATACGCTCTACGCTTCAAGCAACCAAAGGTCGTCTTTATTGAATATCGCTTTATACAGTATTATTACACTCTTCTATTCAATTATGCCAACATCAACAGAGCGGACGTCATCCGAACTGTTATGATTTGAGTTCTTTCCCAAGCTTCTTACTTACCTGACGACCTAGACAAGGGCTTCCTACTTCTTCCTTGTTTCTTAACAGTAATGAGAGAAATGTCCCTTCCCTGCATCTCTGCTAGTATTCAACCATCAAGCCCTCGAAAAGCAATCATGCCTTGAACTTTTACAGCAATGGCCCTTCGATCCGATACCTCATCTGAAAAGACCATTTTGCAACACCATGTCAGGTGATGGACAGTAAAAACTATGAGTCACTTCAGAACATGGGGAATATATTTTATGGAGGAATTGGATGGTTTTGCCTGACAAACCTGAGTACCGTCTGTGACTTCCCAATGAAAACATCAAACTCACAGAAGGTCTGTTTTCTACCTGCATTCTCTCAACAAACGCTGTACTCCGAACTGACGGGTTTACAGGATCTTACATGACGACAACTCTAGATGACGGGAACCCGAAGTCTAGGCGACCAGTATGGCCACAAAACAGAGAGAGGAAGCAGCTCGCAGCTCAAAATACTACTACAAGACCTACGAGAAGAACTCATTCTCTCCTCAGGCTTCCCACAATACCCATCTGGCCACATCGGAGCACTCTAGCTAGAAACCAGGCACTCGCGGATGCTGGACTCCCGCTCGTCACCCTCGATAACGGCCGTTTGTTCAAACAGATTCGCTCCCTGCACGATGCAAACAAGCAACTGTTCATCGGTCAACCTTGCCCCCACGGGCCGTCGGGCACCGAAGGGGCATCACTTCCTTAGACCCCCAGTCCGTTTTTGATATCCCGAATCAAACGCGAATGCACATCAACTTTGGCTACGTCCTACTCAAAGAGTGCAAGAAGGACCATACCGATCACGCATTTTCCGAACCAATGCATCCGAGCACCTCGCGCGCCTGCCGTCAACAGCGAAAGCCATCACCCAGTAGAGAACACAGGTCATCTTTGCGATATACACGCATCCTGGCGTACTCTGGTCCTTCGGGGCCGAAGTGGAAGTTGGAGATGTGGGCTTGGAAAGAGTAAGTTTAATGAAGCACATTTTACCCTGTGTCCTTGCAAAGGACAGTCCCCAGCTACTTCCACGTCAATTCGACGCCTCATCTTTTCCATCCAAACGCCTGTCAAGCTCCTCGATAATGCGTGGAAGGATCTCACCGAGGGCGTTCAACTAGTCTAAGAGACCTTGATTCAATCAACACCACTCGTGCCTGCCTCCACACACATACGAGGTTGCCCTGGTAGGGAAGGCACACCCCGATTAAAGTCAATCTGAGGCCTCATCTTTCCCATGCGCCTGTCGAGCTCCTCAATAACGCGTGGAAGGATCTCACCGAACGCGTTCAAGCCGTCTCTGGGACACCTCCATTCAATCCACACCACTCGTACTGCCGTCTTCCACACGCATACGAGTTTGCCCTGGTAGGGAAGGTACACCCTCACCGCACCCCCTCCTGCGTCAACCTAGTGACCGCACCGGCCAAGAGTGCTGCACACTTTCAACCGACCAGTGTTCCACTTCCCTCCTAAATCTTTCATCCTCTTCCGTTCTCTTCCGTTCTCCCAACAAGAAGCAGCTAGTCCTTCACACCGAATAAAAACCTTCTCTCGTTCTTTTTCCACCACCACAATTGATCTTCCCAGCATTCACATTTTCTCCCGACTCTGACTTTGTCTCGTCAATCTCTTCATCGTCATTGAATTTTCCTCCTCCTCCTCGCTTTCATCATCATCATCGTCGTCGTCGTCGTCGTCGTCGTTGTCTTTGTCATTGCATCGTCGTCGTCTTTGTCCTTGCATCGTCGTCGTCCTTCTCCTCCTCTCATCATCATCGCCGCCGTCGTCCTCGTCATCATCGCCTGAAAATCCTCCGGTGTCGGTGGATGTGCTGACGTCCACTATGGCTTCAAACAGAGGCAAATTCACAGGGCCAAGTGTTGCTGCTCGGAGCAATATTTATGCTCCTTCGACAGCTCGCAACAAACCTCAGAAGGCAGCACCACCGCCGACCTACAACGTCAAGGTTAGTTATTACATCATTCTCCTCCTCCTTCATTCCGTCGCTCACAATTACCAGCTCTTTCTACTCATGCCAATGCCGGGTCATGGATTCACCGCACTCGAGCTCTTGAACATCGACGTCGACGCTGCCTTCGAGCAGATTCGCGATCAATTCCAAGTCACCATCACGGTTCTCGATGACGGTGACATGATCGAGATCAAGGCCTTTAACAGAAAAAAGGCCAATGACGCCGTCAGAGCACTTAGAAAGATTCTGGAGCGCAAGCCAGGTGACAGGATCGTCTGGCGACCCTTGGCTCTGATTAAACCTCTCAGCAGTGGTAACGACAACAGTCAAATCGCCCTCATCCCGAATGACGAGGGCATTGAGGGTGCACGACCTTTCGCAATTGTCAAGGCGGGTCACTCTTCCGAGTCGACGGATGACACGGACGGGACACAGTACAAGGAGGATCTCCAAAAAGCCCTCGCTCGCGCCGTTGAAAACCTCCGCTATGTCCCGAACCGCATGCGAATGCGTATCAACTTTGGCCATGTCCTACTCAAAGAGTGGAAGAAGGACCAATCCGAGTACACGTTTGCTGAGCTCAAGCAAATGGCTCACCGAGCTGGACCCCGCGGAACTGTCCACATGCACACCCACATTGGCCACGATAACACTGTGAGCCGCATCAAGGAACAACTTCGCCTGATCGAGGACTGTGTTCCCCAGGATATCCGTATCAACACCACGGAGGACACCCCGCCTTCAATTTCGCTTGTGCTGCTTACCAAAAACCTGGTCACGGAGTCCGTCATCGACTTCGCTCGGGGCAAGTCCGAGATTGGCAGCAAGGAAAGGGTGACATACAAGTATGTTCTCGGGCCAATGAGTGTCTTTCATCGCGAAAGACGTGCCAGAGCAGTCACCATCATGACATCTTGTCCTGAGGAGTAAGTGGAATTCTGACTTTGATGTTGTTCTTTTACTGACGCTACAAAGGAGCTTTGATTGGTGTTTGGAGGTCCAGAGCCAAGTCGATAGTTCAAAGACACCCTTTCCATTTCAGGACAAGGCTCTCCGCGAGAATGTTCAGTTCAAGGATGCGGCAGTCACTAATCGTTTTCCCACCATCAACATCAATCCATATTTCCTGCGGGCAAATGGCGTTGATGTTATTATCGGCAAAACCTCTTGGACCTATCTGATCAAATCTCGGTATGTCTTAGAGGTCGGTCTTTACCATCAGTGGCACAAGGATGTGAAGAGCAAGCCTAGTACAGGGGCGGTTGTGTCACTGTATGGGTGCGAATGGGACTATGAGACGGAACCGGCCGATATTTCGAAAGGCCCGAGAGATTGGACAAATTTCGCAGACAATTTCCTGAAGTCTGGCTCCGATGATTCAGACACCTTCGAGGATCTCACTTCTTTGGTCTCCCAGGTTCAAGCCGTTCTGGCTGAGGCTACTAAAGGAGATTCTTAAAGCTCGGGACGCCACCAACAATATCACGGCTTGACGACGAGCCTAGAGATGGGGTTTGCTTCACTTCCTTGGGTGTGTTTTGTGCTTTCGCTGGCTATCACCATTCATGATGATTGATCCGGTGCTTTTGGTTTCTTTTGGTGTTTCTTTTTTTTTCTTTCTTTTTTTTCTTTTTTTTCTTTTTCTTTCTTTTTTTTTTTTCTTCTCTTTTCTTCTTCTTTTTTGGTTCTTATGGTGTGTTCAGGGCAAGCAGCTACAGAAAAGCTGTTAGGATTTGTCGTTTGGCAGGCCGCATTTGGACGCGCATGGGTATATTTCTTATTCTATTCATCTCATTCGCTCTGGGTCTCTTTCAGTTAATTATTGTGGTCTATCAACGGGCGAAAGGAAACCTCTCTCAGGGTGGTCCGGCAACTTGCGGTTTCAGCCTGTGTTATTATTGTACTATTTCTTTTCAAGCTTCAGGTAGAGGGTGTGACTAGGTAGCCCCCACAATCACCAGAATGCACAGGATCTCATGAATCAGTTTTCTCTAGCTAGCCATCCCTTCAGATAAGGACGGTGATCCTGCCAATGTGATCGGTCATGACTGTGCAGCCGCCGCTCCAGCAGGCCCGGCAGCCAAAACCTTTTGCCGGAGGACTGTGTAGAGAAAGATGATGTTAGCATATGAGCGTGTGTGACTGGTGTCGTGGTATTTGATGACAAAGGATGACTTACCCTCCTCTACTACCCGCAGGTTATTCGTCTTGCCTTGGACGATGAGCTCGAGATCGGCGATATTGGCGGCAAGGTCCTTGACTTTTTCTTGGTAGAAATCCGAGGCGCTCTTGGTGTCTTTTTCGACGTAGAATCCCGTGCCTACGTCTACGATTACCTTGTCTGGGTTGGATAATTTGCCTTTGACGTAGAGAGAGTTGGTCAGGGGGACGAGGATGTCTTTTTTGTCTGTTTTATGATGAGGTTAGGTTGTGTGGTTCATTAATTTGGTTTTATTAGGTGCGCGGTGGTAAATGTTATGTGGTGGTTATGGGTGAATAAAGGGGAGATTAGGTTGGTAGACGTGATTTTTAGGAGCCAGCCAGCTTGAGAGAGAGGACATACCATCGAACGAAGCAGGCCCAGACTTGACTATCCGGAGACACTCCTTGAACTTGGCCTGCGCTGCGGCGAGTTGTTGGAATGAGGCCGTGAGGTGCTCTACTTCCTCGTCGAGCTGTTTCTTTACTGCGCTGAGCTGTTGTGCGCTGAGACTGTCGAGGCTGACTGTTTTTGTCGTTATATACAAGGTTAGTTGGTCATTTTCTTAAGAATGAACACTGTCTTTGTGCTTGAGTAGGTAGTGGGAGTGAAAAGGTGTGAACTTTTGCTCGCCCAGCGAGCGCAACCCCTGACGTGAGTCAAGTTGCGGGCTGGTGGGTGAGCTGTGGTCAGTCATGATAACTACGTACCTGTCTCCTGGCCACGTCCTCCACCTGCTGACGACATTTTGATTTTGGTATGACAGCTGGGGGGGTTCAAAGTCCTATACAGGCGTGGATCTTGGTGTCTGGTTGAGACGGAAGTGCCTTGGCGGCTGTGTAAATCCGAGATCTGTGTTGTTGGTGAAAACTGCGGACTCGGATCCGGTACGGCTGGGTCGCTTTTGTGGGCGATGAGGTTGAGCAGGTTTCAGCTGGTTGATCTGTGGTAGTGTTATCGGCGTGATCTTTGGCAGGTTGGAATGATTTTACCAACGACAATTATAAGAGTGAAGAAATTCTCAGAATCACCTTGTCGATTCACGTTGACAGTAAAGGTTGAGAGTGTGATGTAGAGATTAAGGTCTTGAATTGATGCCCCGCTATGAAGATGCAGTGGGAGACATCGAGTGGTGGGGTCAGAGTTTTGGCTCTGAATCTTCGGTGCACCACTCAACTCACCTTCTGCACATCAGGCCTCAGGCTCGCATTCACCAACAACCTGAAAAGCCTACCATCCGAACTGTCCACAAACCGTCAGTTCCTGGGGGATTCAATGCCAGGGAATCTCGTCAATGCTCTTCAAAACCAGAGCTCTGTAACTCGGACTAAAAACGCCTTACCTTGGGGGCTTCACAGGAACCTTGAGGACATTAAGGTGCGAGCTGGCAACATTCAACAGTGTATAAAAGGGACTGAAATATTGAGAAAAAAGACCGGATGCTCTCTTGGACTTTTTACTTTAATCTATAAACATCTCCAGCTCGTTGGGTTACACTAGGTACCATCATTACTTATCTGACTTCCAGAACTGCTCCCGCTCATACCCACCCACCCAGTCCGAGCAACGACCCCAAACAGGAAATAAAGTAAACAATGCCATCCTCACCACCCCCAGGCACAAGCATAGTCCAGTCCACCACAGGACGAGGACGATGTCTCCAGGCAACCCGCCGGTTTCCCGCAGGCTCTCTCATCGGCATTTTCAACAATCCCCTCCTAGCCCTCCCAGATGGCCCCAGCATGCGAACAACCTGCAACTACTGTCTCCGAGTAGGAAATGGACATATCACCATGAAAGCATGCACAGGCTGCAAAGCAACAGTCTACTGCAACGCAGCCTGCCAGCGGGCTCACTGGAAGTCAGGCGTGCACAAGGCCGAGTGCAAGATGTTCTCGCGGATTCGAGAGACCACCGGAAAGGAGTGGCTACCTACACCAGTGCGTGCTGTTGCGCAAATCTTGATACTTCTCCAGACTGGCGATCCTACCATGACAAAGGCATTCTCAAGTACGGAAGGGCTGGAGGGCAACGTTGAGGGCTTCAAAAGGAATAAAGAGGTCTGGGCCGATTACGAGCTGCAGGCTATGGCTGCCGTGGTGTATGGGGGTCTGCTTCAGTCAGAGGA
Organism: Rhypophila decipiens; assembly: GCA_033297075.1. Taxonomy (NCBI): domain Eukaryota; kingdom Fungi; phylum Ascomycota; class Sordariomycetes; order Sordariales; family Naviculisporaceae; genus Rhypophila; species Rhypophila decipiens. The sequence continues at coordinate 128,568 of MU858150.1, forward strand.
GATGATGCACAAGGCAAAAGAGATACTCTGCAAGATACAAACCAATGCGTTCAACAGACTGGATGCGGACACGGGCACGGCGGGCATTTTCCTCGACTCGGTGCTTGCCATGGTTAATCACTCGTGCGTACCGAATGCATTTGTTGGCTTTGACAAGCGGACCGCCATGCTTCGGGCGGAACGAGACATCGAGGTTGGGGAAGAGATTGAGATCTCATATTGTGGTAAGTCATGGAGCCGTTCCATCTTGGAGGCAAAAGTCCAAGCTGACAAGTTTTTTCTTCTTCAGATTATACCACTCCAAGGGCAGCACGACGCGAGACGTTGAAACTATACCACTTCCAATGCAATTGTCTTCGCTGCAGAGATGACTTGGATGTTTATCAGGTCTGCGCGATATCACCCAATATCAGCCTCAACAAGTTCAGCCTGCAACCGAATCTGTCAAAGCTCCGCAACCCTCAGATCGATAGGTCTGGAGTATCTAGTACTGATGTTGAAACCATATCTCGAAAATGGCATCTTCTCTCAAGACAGGACAACATAGACGTCATGCAATTGGCTCGACAAAGATGGAGCTTGTGCAAACCGCTCGTGGAAGCAAAGATGTTTGCGGTTGAGCCAGTACCGACCAGCATTCTCAACTTTGCCATTTTATGCCAGTCCGACTCAAACAAGACCGCGTATGCGCTTCCGCTGGCCTGTTTCCTCTCCACGGAATGCGAGCCCGTCAAACTGGTGGCGCCGTTTCTGCCATGGAGGGTTAAGGGCTTGATGATGGTCGCCAAGCTGCTGGGTCATCTTGGAGAGCTCAGGGCGACCGGCGAGCTCGTGAGATCCTGCAGTCACAAAGCTTTGGTCGATATCCTGACCAAGAGCGATCAAGTGTCCATGTGCGAGGCTGTTCTCCGTCTCGTCGTTCACTATGGTTCGATGGGAGCATCTGATGACTGGGATGTTTTGCGGGAAGCAAGAGACACACTGGGAGAAATCGAGAGCCTGCAGGGCCGTGAAAAGGAATCATACTTTTTACGTACATGGGCAAATGACAGCCAGGATCCAGAGGGAAACGCCTTTTTTCAGAACGCGGTTTTGAAGCCGATCAATGACCTTGCTGCTCTAACTATTGGGATTATGGACTCGGAGTTAGGTGATAGACGGAGTGTAGCTCGGAGGTAGAACTGTCTCATCAATACGACTCTCCATCACGCACCTAACTTAGTTGTTAAAGCTACAAATCCCGCCAATTTCCCAAGTCAGGCGACGCACTCCTGCTTAAACGCGTATATGTTTCCGACGTGCTGGGATGGTATCTTCTTGTTCGGGGGGATGTATCATGCGACTCTGTGGGCGCATTCGAATACCCTGGTGGCGATACCATCTGTTTCTTGGACGCGACATCCTGGGTGATCGGACCGCCCATCTTTGAAAGGCTTCGTTTAAGCTGTGCAGGGGAGTCCTGCCGAATACCGGTAGCAAATGGTCGGGGTCCAGAGGCGGAATCTGAGATATGTCCGTTGGCTTCCATCCTCTCCAATCGACCTTTTAATAACTCGAACTCCATCTGAAGAGGCTCAACCTGGCTTGCCCGGCCGCCGATCTTGGTCATGTTGGCTGTGAGGATCTCGAGATCTCGTGAAGGGAACGGAGTGCTGTTCTGAACCTGACCCTTTGACCGCATTCCGTCCATTTCTCGCCTTAATTGAGCGAGCTCTGCCAGGATACCTGTCATAACTTGATCATGTTGGCCGGGTGGTGCGCTTTGCTTGTTATTAGACTCGAGGCTTTCGACGTGTTGCTTGTTCCACGTGAGCTCGGCTAACTGGCTAGCGAGACCAGTGAGCTTCTCTTGCACCTCGCCAATGGTGGAAGTCACCGATCCAAGACGTTCTTCCCACGCGGCTGCTGGCGGATGGCTTTGGGCAAGCCGCTTCACTTCACCGACTTCTGTTTTCACAGACTTGACCTCTTCTTCAACTCCGCTCACATCACGACGCACATTGCCGAGGGTATCCTGCAGATTCTTTACCTGGCGTTCAATGTTGGTCAACCCGCTTCCCAGAGACGGGACGACCTTCGCGCCGTTGGTGTCAATGCGGCTGATATCCTCTTGTTGCAACTGCAGCTCGGACTGAAGTTTGAAGACGTCAACAGCTTCATTAGCCGACGGACTGGGTCCACCGCTGGAGGTGCTGGGTCCGTTCAAGGATTGTGCTCTTATAAGAACGCGCTTAAAGACGAAGTCGACCTCGTTCTCATCGTCCCGCAATAACACGCGTTTTAATCTCAGGAAGACTTGGCCTCTTGTATTTACTGTCAGCAAGTGGGCAGTGGAGAGGATAATCAAGAGAAAGAGAACTTACTCCTCCAGCACGTGGTTGACTGGCGTGGCAATGCACTTGAACCCGAGCTCATGAAGGCACACTGAGCAAGCCACATTCTGGACTTGGCTTATCGGGAGGCGATGTTAGCGAGGGTCGTAGACGTAGAATCAATGAGGATTGCTTACCAATGTTCGAGGATGAATCCCTTTCGTCCCTCGTGGACCTTACCGTAGGCTTTGATCAGCAGGCCATCGTCGGGTACAACTACTGGGCTGGCATAGTGCGCAAGCTTGGTCCAGAGATTAATGGTTTTGCCGAGTAGGAGATCGCAGTTTTTGCAAATGCAGAAAGCGACCGACTCCATCTCTGCCGGCTTTGAGCGGAGACGGGGAATTTGAACTTTTTTGTTGTTGAGGACGGACGAGGAGTGAACTTGGAAGAAGGGCTACGGAGTACAACTCAAAGACCCGACTTTCATCCTGTATTGAACCTGCAGGTGAAGTCATGAGGGTCCTCCATCCATGTTCTGGGCTGATTGGATTCATTGATCCGCCGGAGAGAAAACGTTGGAAGCATTAGGAACATTTTGACGTTCGAGGAAGGTGCGTTTGCTCGACCTTGAAAGTTATACGGGAAGGTGCTTGATTCGCGTGGTGTTGTTCGTTCCTTCCCAACTTCTGGGGAAGCAAGCTTCGGGAGTGGTTACACAGGGCTATTAACCTTCTCAGCGGTCGCGTTAGTGCGTGCAGCTGATACCCCAGGCGGGATCGTTTGAGGTGGAGATTAGCGGACTGGAAGGTTCCTCGGGGGCATAAATATTAAGACTGCTAGTTGAGAAGGCAAAGGTTAAAGAGGTCCAAAACCGGGGTCCCCTACAACTAACACTAAAACACACCACACAACCACTGCAAAACAGCTTCAAAGCTAAATATCTTTATAACTATATTATAAACCTGTAAATATTCTTTAAAAAAATAGAAATTTCAGGTAGATATTAGTTAATTTTAACCTTTTTTACCTCCAATATTACTTTCGTATATAGGTTTAATACAATCCTAATATTAGTCTTAGAGAAAAAGACCCTCGAGATATTCGCGTTTACTATTAGTATAGTGGGCTTAGTATAATCTTAGAAGTCTTTATTAGGATTTTTTTTATATACATTTTAGACTTCTTTACTTATAAGTCTATACTTTGTTACAATTACCTCTTACTTTATAGAAGGCACTAAAACTCTAGAATAGTCGTTAACTTTTAGACACTATAAAACTAGCCTAATTTATATAGGGAGAAATATTTAATTTACAACTATTCAGTTAAAACTAAAAGTAACTTAATACAAAAAAGCCTATATGATTATATAGAATAACTACTTTCTATATTAGGTTTCTTTTTCTAATTACTAACTAATTTAGTTAAATAGTTATAGAGAATAGTTAAATTTATACTAAATCTTAAAGTCCTATTTATACTAATTTACACATAAATCTAGTAAGCTATATCTTAATGACTATTATTATAACTAGTAGAAAAGACGAATCTTATTATAATACTATTAACTGTGAGGATCGTATAGAGGAACAACCACCCTATACACCCTCATACGTACTATACATACCATTTACTTGATTGGATCTTCCAATCAAGTCTAGT